>JAVTVY010015252.1:0-63803 GCA_036873755.1 Hanleya hanleyi | reverse complement strand
TATATATATCCTGACTACTGCTGGGACATATATTAACATATATATATATCCTGACTACTGCTGGGACATATATTAACATATATATATATCCTGACTACTGCTGGGACATACATTAACATTTATATATATCCCGACTACTGCTGGGACATACATTAACATTTATATATATCCTGACTACTGCTGGGACATACATTAACATTTATATATATCCTGACTACTGCTGGGACATATATTAACATATATATATATCCTGACTACTGCTGGGACATATATTAACATATATATATTGCATGGATGTATTACTTCCAGCTGGTGAATTGTGGTCTCAAATTCTAAATACAGTTGAAAAAATAGCCCTCGGCAACATGTTAAAAATTTTGGTCTGCCTAATGACGACCATGTTGGAATGATTGACCTTAAATTATAGATATGGGTATATCTATGCATATATCCTGACTACTGCTGGGACATACATTAACATTTATATATATCCTGACTACTGCTGGGACATACATTAACATATATATATATCCTGACTACTGCTGGGACATACATTAACATTTATATATATCCTGACTACTGCTGGGACATACATTAACATTTATATATATCCTGACTACTGCTGGGACATAACATTTATATATATATCCTGACTACTGCTGGGACATACATTAACATATATATATATATCCTGACTACTGCTGGGACATACATTAACATATATATATCCTGACTACTGCTGGGACATACATTAACATTTATATATATCCTGACTACTGCTGGGGCTACATTAACATATATATATATCCTGACTACTGCTGGGATACATAATTAACATTTATATATATATCCTGACTACTGCTGGGACATACATTAACATTTATATATATCCTGACTACTGCTGGGACATACATTAACATATATATATATCCTGACTACTGCTGGGACATACATTAACATATATATATATCCTGACTACTGCTGGGACATACATTAACATATATATATATATCCTGACTACTGCTGGGACATACATTAACATATATATATATCCTGACTACTGCTGGGACATACATTAACATATATATATATCCTGACTACTGCTGGGACATACATTAACATATATATATATCCTGACTACTGCTGGGACATACATTAACATATATATATATATCCTGACTACTGCTGGGACATACATTAACATATATATATATCCTGACTACTGCTGGGACATACATTAACATATATATATATCCTGACTACTGCTGGGACATACATTAACATTTATATATATCCTGACTACTGCTGGGACATACATTAACATTTATATATATCCTGACTACTGCTGGGACATACATTAACATTTATATATATCCTGACTACTGCTGGGACATACATTAACATTTATATATATCCTGACTACTGCTGGGACATACATTAACATATATATATATCCTGACTACTGCTGGGACATACATTAACATATATATATATCCTGACTACTGCTGGGACATACATTAACATATATATATATCCTGACTACTGCTGGGACATACATTAACATTTATATATATCCTGACTACTGCTGGGACATACATTAACATATATATATATCCTGACTACTGCTGGGACATACATTAACATTTATATATATCCTGACTACTGCTGGGACATACATTAACATTTATATTTATTATAATTTTCATATCACAGGTGTGGATAAGTTTAAAGCATTTCCCAACACTAGTCAGGATATATGTATACAGCCTTCATTATTTATCAAAACAGATACCCATATCTATGATTTGTTTATAAATGTGAGTAACTCTATGGTTGACATTATGCAGACCTAAGCTATCATGATGACTGTGCTGTTTTGAACTGTATTTATTATCATTTTAGATCACAGTTACAACATATGTATCTTTACCTGTAGGCTGTGAGGCAGTAATGTATCACAGTAATGTATCACAGTAATGTATCACAAACTTGAGGCAGTAATGTATCACAAACTTGAGGCAGTAATGTATCACAAACTTGAGGCAGTAATGTATCACAAACTTAATGTAGATTTTTCTCACCGGTTTAGTGATTTATTTTGTTTGACAAACAGTACTAGAAAGCTGAATTGAGAAAGAGTCGAGATTTGAATCTCCTGCATGTAACAATCGTTTTCATCTTACAATATCCCTTTATTTTACCTAGAAATCCTACCTTAACATCTTCAAATGTTATTCATGGTCTCTTATTATGAAACAAACGAATTCTCACCATATTTGGTAGTGTTTCCCCTCAATTATATATGTCTTCAGCTTTCATAGAGCTGATATGAATTTAATGACTGAACTTCCCCCACTTGATTTCGCCAGCCAGTTTGGCAAGCATTACAGTAGGGTTTATTAACATGGTCTATACACTGATTAATATACAGATATTGAGATATTTTCTTGTATTTTCAGACCATTGATATTTCCATCATGATCGCGGAGGCCATTAGGAGAACACACAATGGGGAATCTGTGTCCTACCTCTTCAGTCACGTCCCACTCTGATCCAAGCCTTGGATGTAATCACAGCAAATCCAAATACAGTGAAACCTGTCTATACTGACAATGCTTTGAAAACGACGTTAAATCCTACTCACTCACTCAAGGTTTATGATACTTCAAATTTAAGTATTGGGACCATGGATAATGTTTGTATTTAGAGGTTTGTCGGTTTACCCTGGTGTCGGTATTCATGGGTTTCACCGTATAAATAGACTTTTCAGGAGAGAGAACTCATTTTCAAAGGTCTGATAACTTACAAAGATTGAACTATTGTTTGAAGGGCCATATATTAAATATTCAGTAACATCAACACAATTATATACAGGTCATAGCAGTCTTCATCGGTTTCAGATTTTTCTTTATTTCATTGCACTGAAACCAGTTTCGAACAATATAAACTTTGTCTAGAATCAGTTTCAAACAATATTTCATTTGTCTAGAATCCGCACTAACACAGAATTACCCAATTGAGAGCCTCTAGTCAAACAAGATTGCCTGGATAAGAGCCTCTTGTCAGATGAGACTGCCTGATTGAGTGCCTCCAGTTAAACAAGTTTGTCTGGCTGAGAGCCTTTCAGTTGCCTGATTGACTGCCTCCAGCCAGACAAGATTTCCTGATTGAGAGCTTCTAGTTAGACAAGATTGCCTGATTGTGAGGTTTCAGTCAGACAAAATTGCCTGTTTGAGAGCCTTTGATGAGATGAGATTGCCTGATTGAGAGCCTTTGATGAGATGAGATTGCCTGATTGAGAGCCTCCAGTCAGACAAAATTGCCTGATTGAGAGCTCCTGATCAGACAAGATTGCTTGATTGAGAGCCTTCAACCAGACAAGATTTCCTGATTGAGAGCCTCCAGCCAGACAAGACTGCCTGATTGAGAGCCTCCAGCCAGACAAGATTGCCTGATTGAGAGCCTCCAGCCAGACAAGATTGCCTGATTTTGAGCCTCCAGCCAGAAGATTGTCTGATTGAGAGCCTCCAGCCAGACAAGATTGCCTGATTGAGAGCATCCAGCCAGACAAGATTGCCTGATTAAAGAGGTAGTAGCGTCATTTAAAAAATATTCAGCAAATAACATATTTTGATATAAAAGTTATTTAGTAGTTGAGACCAACTATGATGAACATTTTTCTGTGACCTCATTTTTTAATATCAAGGGCATTGAAATCACACTTCTGGCATTCTCTGAAAAACCTGACAGCACCTGCACCTGGCTCCGGTGCCTGAGATGACGTCGCAAAACGTGCATCGGCATTATCAGCGTAATGCATTGCAACGTCATACACTATCTTAGAACTTTTATCACGCTGTGATGGCTTCTATCGTGACGTCATGAACACCTGGTCACGTTATCCGACGTCATCTCGGTCATTTCCCATTTTCATCTTGTTCCCCAGACTCAGTTGAAGAATCTAACAATATTGGTTCCTATTCGAAATACAAATGTTGCAGATGATCAAGACATGCTTTTCAGTTTACCCTAACAATTAAAATCACGCTACTACCTCTTCAAGAGCCTCAGATCAGACAAAATTGCCTAATTGAGAGCCTCTGATCAGACAAAATTGCCTGATTGAGAGCCTCCAGCCAGACGTGTTTGCCTGATTGAGAGCCTTTGAGCAGACGACATTTCCTGATTAAAAGCCTCCTGCCAGACAACATTGCCCGATTGAGAGCATCTGGTCTGACAAGATAGCTTGATTGAGAGCTTTTGTCAGCCAAGATATCCTGATTGAGAGCTTCCAATCTGACAAGATTGCCTGACTGAAAGGTTTCAGCCAGGCAGGATTGCCTGATTGGGAGCCTCCAATTAGACAAGATTGGCTGATCGAGAGCCTCCAGCCAGACAAGATTGCCTGATTGAGAGCTTCCAGTTAGACAAGATTGCCTAGTCCCATAAAATTTCATAAACATCTCGCACATTTTCATTTTTATATACAGTTGATGTCATACTGTTAAAACTGACACGTACATGTATTATTATATTACAGTTAACTGACACGTACATGTATTATTATATTACAGTTAACTGACACGTACATGTAGTATTATATTACTGTTAAAACTGACACGTACATGTATTATTATATTTCTCTAAGAGGATGAATTTCATGGTAATAGAAGTCAGTATGCAGTTACAGCCCTCTAAATTCACCATGGCAATCAGCATTGCCGAGGTAAATGCCGTGACATAATCATTTCACCTCAGCAATATTGAACATGGTGTTAAATATAAATTATCCTCCCTGGATAGGTTAAAGATTTTCCCATGTTTTTACAGCACACATGTTACACAGTTAATCTATTTTAGTTTTGTATGTAAGGAAATTGGATCTGTTGCATTCATTGTCACAGACACAAGATTATGGGAAATGTGTGTAAATTATTTTATGGTGTGCTCTGAGAATTTGTTTGAAATTCTGCAGTTTTATTTCGTGTTCATTACCAAACATTCAATATATTTCGAAAGAGATCTTTTTGCCAAATGAAGTATATCTTGTTTTCATATTACATCTATGATTCATCATTCACCCTTTCATAATATTATCATTCATTGTATTCATAGTTTCTCATATTTTTGATTGAAATCTGTTACTTTGATTCGTTTGAAGTGGCAGTTGTATTTGAATGTGTGAATGCTCAAATGAGACAGTTATGGTCCTGAAATAACATTGCCTTGCAATATGCCACAAGGTAATAAAATGTACTTCTGTGGAGAAAAAAGGAATTATTAGAAATTGTATATTTGACCTCTGTAGTATATGATAATGCAGTCTGAAGGCAGAAAACTAGAATGTACATGTAAATCAGTAAATGGATTTGTGACTGTATCCAAGAATCAGGTAAATCATTGAACGGACTGGTCACTGTATCAGTTAGTCAGTTTGCACAGATCATTGTCAACAGCTGATTTTATTTGTAGTGATTGTGGAGGATCCTTGAATAAATTACATTCTAGAGTTGTGTTATAATAATGATATAGTTTGTTCTTGTTCATCATAATTAGGTACCCCTAGGGATGCCTTATGTTTTTGCCAGTTTCTTCTACTTTTTCCCACTTTTCTTATATTTCAGATAACCTTTGAATGCCTTCATCAATCAACTTCAAATTTGTTGTGCATACTGATCGTATTGATTTACAGCTCTGTCTGAAACTGGGAGCTTATTTTTTAGCCCACCATCACCAGATGGTGGGCTGTTCAAATCACTTTTCATCCGTCGTCCGTCAGTCAGTCAGTCAGTCAGTCAGTCCGTCGTCCATCCGTGAACAATTCTTATCGCGATTTCTCATGAACTACTGCATGGATCTTTCTCAAATTTGGTACACAGGTTCCCCTTGGGGTCTAGTTGTGCAAGATACCTTTTCTGGTCCGATTCGAAAATCCAATATGGCCACCAGGCAGCCATCTTGGATTTCCCATGAAACCTTGTTATCGCGATTTCTCAGGAACTACTGCATGGATCTTTCTCAAATTTGGTACACAGGTTCCCCTTGGGGTCTAGTTGTGCAAGATACCTTTTCTGGTCCGATTCGAAAATCCAATATGGCCACCAGGCAGCCATCTTGGATTTCCCCCTGAAACATTGTTATCGTCATTTCTCGGGGAGTACTGCATGGATCTTTCTCAAATTTGGTACACAGGTTCCCCCTGGGGTCTAGTTGTGCAAGATACCTTTTCTGATCCGAATCGAAAATCCAATATGGACACAAGGCGGCCATCTTGGATTTCCCCATGAAACCTTGTTATAGCGATTTCTCAGGAACTACTGCATGGATCTTTCTCAAATTTGGTACACAGGTTCCCCTTGAGGTCTAGTTCTGGTCCGATTCGAAAATCCAATATGGCCACAAGGCAGCCATCTTGGATTTCCCCATGAAACCTTGTTATCGCGATTTCTCTGGAGTTACGGCATCGATCTTTCTCAGATTTGGTACACAGGTTCCCCTTGGGGTCCAGTTGTGCAAGATACCTTTTCTGGTCCGATTCGAAAATCCAATATGGCCACCAGGCAGCCATCTTGGATTTCCCCATGAAACTTTATCGTCATTTCTCAGGAAGTACTGCGTGGATCTTTTTATACGCCCGCCAAAAAGGCGGACGTATTATGTGATGGCGGTTTCCGTCCGTCTGTCCGTGTGTCCGTCCGTCCCCCGTGTCCGGTCTATATCTGGAACACTTTTCTATTTACAGTTCCAATTTTTGGTGAGTGGATACCCTACGGGGAGACGATGTGTCGCGTACAAAAATGAAGGTCGAGGTCAGAGGTCAAAGGTCACTGGCCTGAAAAACAGGAAATCACTGAAGTGTTCGTATCCGGTCTATATCTCTGAATGTTTTCTATCCACAGTTGCAATTTTTTGTGAGTGGATACACCAGGTGGAGACGATGTGTCGCGTACCGAAATTCAGGTCGAGGTCAGAGGTCAAAGGTCACTGTTGCCTAAAATCAGGAAATCATTGATCATTGATAGTTTTCTATCTACAGTTCTAATTTTTGGTGAGTGGATGCCCTAGGAGGAGACGATGTGTTGCATATCAAATGTAGGTCAAGGTCAAAGGTCAGTGGTACCGAAAAATCAGGAAATCATTAAAAACTTCTAATTTTTTGTGAGTGGATTCAATAGGGGGAAATGAAGTGTTGTATACCAAACATTGGGTCAAGGTCGAAGGGCAAAGGTCACTGTCCCCAAAATTAGGAAATTATTAAAAATAACTTTTTTTTGTGTCAGTAGATACATCAGACACGATGTGTCACATACCGAAATGTAGGTCAAGGTCACTGTGACCTCAAAATCATGAAATTGTTAAAAATCTTGATTTTTTTGTGTCCATTGATATATTAAGGGGAGACGATTTTGTCATGTACCAAGTCAAGGTCACTGTGACCCCAGAATCAAGAAATTTTTAAAAATTACTTTTTTGTGTCAGTAGATATATTAGGGGGACATGATGTGTCACGTACCAAAATGTAGGTCAAGGTCGAAAGTTAAGGTCACTGTGACCCCCAAAATTATGAAATTGTTAAAAACCATGATTTTTTGTGTCCATTGATACACCGAGGGAAGACGATGTGTCATGTACCAAAATTCAGGTCAAGGTCAAAGGTCAAGGTCACTGTGACCCCAAAATCAGGAAATCATCAAAAATAACTTTTTTCTCCCAGTAGATACATTAGAGGGACATGTGTTACATACCAAAATGTGGGTCAAAGGTCAAGGTCACTGTGACCCCAAAATCAAGAAATCATTAAAAGTCACATTTTCATATGTCTGTCGAAGACGAGGTCGTGTATGTGATATCTCTAGTTTCAAGGTATGATTGGTACCAAACTTTGAGTATACCATACTCGCATGGCGAAGAGAAGCCATACATTTTGAGATCAATTTGTCAAAGGTCACAGTCCCCCAAAACTGAATCAAGTTTTCAGAGTTCTCTCCCCTACATGTTTATGGCATTTGTCCTGTGGAGTTTGAAACAGCTACAATTTAGTTAAAATATTGTGAAATAAAAACCATACATTTACTAATTCGATGGGGAGAGGGGTCCTTGATGAACTTCATAACTGTTTATTAACTCAAGAACCAAGGTTTACTTCATCACTTTCTTCTTCCTTCATGAAAAGTTCTCTCGGCTGAAAGGAATCCATTTGCAGGAAAACTACTATTCTCCTGTGTTTGACTATTCTTGATTTCAGTGTGAGATTTGTGAGCTCTCGGCTCTTGCTTCAAGGTCAATCAGTCACCAAAAGTTAAACCCATTTTAGTTAATCATTCAAAGATCTGATATAGGTTACATTCTCAGAAGCACAAAATTGTAGACCTTTCTCTGGATTGCTAGCTACCAATTGGAATCAAGGCTATTAAACCACCTTGAAATTTGGACCAATGTAATTCCAGATATACGGGCGTATATTGAAGCCCCTTGGGCTCTTGTTCAAATTTGGTACACAGGTTCCCCTTGGGGTCTAGTTGTGCAGACACCTTTTCTGGTCCGATTCGAAAATCCAATATGGCGACCATATTGGACTCCCCCTCATGGCGACCATATTGGATTTTCCCATGCAACTTTGTTATCGTGATTTCTCAGGAAGTACTGCAGGGATCTTTCTCAAATTTGGTACATAGGTTCCCCTTGGGGTCGAGTTGTGCAAAATACCTTTTTGATCCGATTCGAAAATCCAAGTTATGCTTCAAATTAATACGGTATTCCCTAGTTGTGACGTTGCATCACTAGAGTTGGCGGATCAAAACAGTGGGGCATATTCTATATATTGACTATAGAGAATATCCATACCTTCACCTTCCATATCAAGGAGTTCAAATAATTCGGAATTAAAATGTATTTCTTCAAATTTTAAATCAGTTTTCTTTAGTCCATGCAGTTGCAAGTGAACTGCCCCACCCTTTCGTCTGCCGGTGGGTCGGCTACATGAAGGGACGTCACTCTTGTGATACAACTCGACAACTGTAGACTACTGCATGTTTCGATCCAAGGGAGATAATCAGGATTCAGACACTATCAAAGTTTCAACATTACTGCACGGACCGGATCTCTTCAGTATTAAGTATTGTACTATCTTACTATTTTCGAGCATGGTATCTTAAAGTAGATATCTCACACTAGCCCAGTAAACAGAACAGAATTAGCATTCGCTCCTAATTATGAAATCTTAAGTCAAAGAGATTTGTCTTCGCTTCCAGTACCCAATGATGACACGTGCAAAAAAAAAAAAAAAAAAAAAAATACTACAAAACGAAGACGAAGGATCCTCCGTACATGTACATTCACTTTCAGACGAACTTTGCTCATTTCTCTTGTACTATAACAACCGACTTAAGAACAGTTTCTAGAAATCTTGAAACTTCTGAAACTTAGAATGATTATATCTTGGTGTTTTCCAATGTCCCTTTTTATACGCCCGCCAAAAGGCGGACGTATTATGTGATGGCGGTTTCCGTCCTTCTGTCCGTGTGTCCGTCCCCCGTGTCCGGTCTATATCTGGGACAGTTTTCCATCTACAGTTCTAATTTTTGGTGAGTGGATACCCTACGGGGAGACGATGTGTCGCATACCAAAATGAAGGTCAAGGTCAGAGGTCAAAGGTCACTGGCCTAAAAAACAGGAAATCACTGAAGTGTTCGTGTGTGGTCTATATCTGTGAAAGTTTTCTATCCACAGTTGCAATTTTTTGTGAGTGGATACGCTAGGTAGAGACGATGTGTCGCGTACCAAAATTGAGGTCGAGGTCAAAGGTCACTGTTGCCTAAAATCAGGAAATCATTTATCATTGACAGTTTTCTGTCTACAGTTCTAATTTTTGGTGAGTGGATGCCCTAGGGGAGAACGATGTGTTGCATACGAAATGTAGGTCGAGGTCAGAGGTCAAAGGTCAGTGTGACGGAAAAATCAGGAAATCATTAAAAATTTCTAATTTTTTATGAGTGGATTCAAAAGGGGGAAATGAGGTGTCGCATACCAAAATATAGGTCAAGGTTGAAGGTCAAAGGTCACTGACCCAAAAATCAGGAAATTATTGAAAATAACATTTCTTTGTGTGAGTAGATACATTAGGGGGACACAATGTGTCACATATCAAAATGTAGGTCAAGGTCAAAGGTCAAGGTCAGTGTGACCCCAAAATCATGAAATTGTTAAAAATCATGATTTTTTTAGTACATTGAGAAATTACGGGTAGCCGTTTTGTCATGTACGAAAATTTAGATCCAGGTCAATAGTCAAGATGACTGTGACACCAGAATCAAGGTGAAAGGTCAAAGGTCACTGTGACCCCAAAATCGGGAAATTATTATAAATAACATTTTTTTTGTGTCAGATACATTATGGGGACGTGATGTGTCGCATACCAAAATGTAGGTCAAGGTCACTGTGACCCCAAAATCGTTAAATTGTTAAAAATCATGATTTTTTGTGTCCATTGAGAAATTACGGGGAGATGGTTTGTCACTGTCACTGTGACTCTAAAATCAAAATTACTTTGTTTTGTGTCCGTAGATTCATTAGGGGGACATGATGTGTCACATTCCAAATTGTAGGTCAAGGCTGAACGTCAAGGTCACTGTGACCCCCAAAATCCTGAAATTCATACAAAATCATGATTTTTTCGTGTCCATTGATACATTGACGGAAGACGAAGTGTCGTGTACCAAAATTTAGGTCAAGGTAACTATGACCCCAAAATCAGGAAATCACATTTTCATATGCCTGTCGAAGACGAGGTCATGTAATGCGATGTTGCGTTCTGTCCATTCATCCATTAACATTTGTTGTCCATGCGATATCTCTAGTTTCAAGGTATGGAATGGTACCAAACTTTGAGTATACCTCACTCGCATGGCAAAGAGGAGCCATACATTTTGAGATCAATTTGTCCAAGGTCAAGGTCACAGGCCTTCAAAACTGAATGAAGTTTAGCTGACCATATGTGTTAGGTTGGAATATTCTCTCCCCTACATGTATATGGCATTCATCCTGTCTCATATTTGAAACAGCTACAACTGTTGTGAAATAACAACCATACATTTAGTAATTTAACGGGGAGAGGGATCCTTTATGAACTTCATACCTCTTTATTAACTCAAGAACAAAGGTGTACTTCATCACTGTCTTCTTCCTTCATGAAAAATTATCTCGTCTGAAAGGAATCCATTTGCAGGAAAACTACTATTTTCTTGTGTTTGAATATTGTCGATTTGTGTGGGATATGTGAGCTCTCGGCTCTTGCTTCAAGGTCAACTAGTTACCAAGAGTTAAGCTCGTTATAAGATGTTACATTCTCAGAAGCACAAAATTGTAGGCTAGCTACCAATTGGAATAGAAGCTATCAAACAACCTTGAAATTTGGACCAATGTAATTCCAGATACACGGGCGTATATTGAAGCCCCTTGGGCTCTTGTTCAATCTTTTTCGTTCAGATTCGAAATTCTGTAAACAAAATTACAAATCAATCGTTCGTTCTTAGTAACAATGGACAAAAAGATCCTCTTGTTATTAGCTTACAATTATCGGACAATGGTCGGTGCCAAGATCCTTCATGATCTCTCGTTTATCAACAACTTTCCTATACAAATTTGACATTTGAAAATCTTCTTTGTTGAATAACTTTTAAGGTTACTGTATCGGGTCGAAGCTTCAAAATCTTGATTTCTGTTTTTTTGCCTTATACCAGAGTACACAGTCAAACCTACAAGTTAGGGGAATAAGAAATTATGAAAATTAGTGCATTTCAGTAAAAAAAACATGACTTTTTAAAATTAAAGCCATTTGTGGGCAGTAAGTAAGGCTCAATCAATCGAACTTCGTGCACCAGGGAACACAGCGGGGTATAAGGATTACTCACTCTCAGGGTGAAGACTTGTGTATTGTGGTCCACGGCCAAAGAAGCGTTTTACTAATTGGCTTACCCAGTATAACATCCTCGAATGTGTAAATGAAGATTGAACAGGATGTTTCCAGCACAATCTTGATAAACAATGTAGGCATATAACTTACTTTGCCCATGAAATAATTATAATAAAGGCGGAACATGATAAACAATTTTATATTTAGATAAATACAGCGAAATCCTACATTTTGATGGTATAATCAGTCGTATCTTTTACCTTGTTATTGTTCACACTATACGTTAAAGGGGAATGTTATCACAATTTTTGAAAGGCTAAAACCAATAAAAAGCAGTTCCCTGTGGCCTGCTTTATTTTTTAGAATTATTTTCAAAATTTTAGCGATGATGCAATATCCTGAAATACAGCTCCAAAGTGCCTGATTTTTACTCCCAGTAAATCCGCCCGGCGATTACCCTGTGACGTCACACAGTGAAGCGGCCAGAGTCAAACATGGCGGATAACACAGACAGCGGTACAAGCTCTGACACAGATTCCGATTTCAGCGTTAACCACGTTGAAGACTGTGACGTTGGAGATTATACAGGTCTTGGAACTGAATAGAATGTAGAGGCAGTAAGCGATCAAGAAACTAAAGGAGAAGGAGAATCTATTGAGTCATATAGATTTGAGCCATATGTACAAGCGAATCTGGGGTCAAACTGGGTCGTCCTGATGTCAGGCCTGTTTCAAGCCTGTGGCAGGCCGTGTCAGGCTGTGGCAGGCCGGTTTAAATACACTGATTACATGCTTTATACACGAAATTACAACTATCTGTGGATCTTACAATAATATTTATACATTTCTGCATTTTATCTGGCATTTTTTTAGGCATAAATCAGTTATTATAATGCACAGGATCGTAAATTTACGTGCTAAAAAAAACTTCTAAATAGTATAGCAAAAAGGAAACTAGGCCGGCTTGGCTTATTGTGGATGTCACTATAATATATATATTCATTTAAAATCTACAGATAATTTGTTATTGTAAGAGCATACTATGTAGTTATTTACGCCTTTATTTTTATATGTGTGTGTTTATTGACATTGTATGGTTCATTATTTTTCAATTCTTACGGGACGGACAGATTGTTATACCGTGGCAGGCCGGCTTATTTACATTGCTTACGTGCTTAATTTTATTATGTGTTTGTCAATTATTGTTAGCGATTTGATTTTAAAACGAGAGCTAATCCATACCTGTGGATAAGTTCTCTCAAATGAAAACAAAGTTTAAATTCCAAAGGAAGCTATTTGATGTTGAAACAATAACTAACTCACCTGTGGAGAAGCCCAGTTTATTTCTTTTGGACACCCTGTTGCTGAACGCGCGACGTTAAACCTTAATTCTCTCACTCTCCCTCTTGGACACCCTTACATAAAAAATTGTTTGCTTCACACCTTTCTGTTAGTTTCAGTTACTCTTCCGGGTGATCAATTTCAATTTATTGTATCAAAAAAATAGAATGTATGTGCTCACATGGAGATACAAAAAGACACCAAATAATGCAGGATAAGCTGGTGCCAGAAGTGAATTTCCTATATACGGGAATAAGTTGATTAAAAGTACATTGATTATTACAGTTCAGTTAATAGCTGTAATACTGTAGGATTCAGGATTGGCTGTTCGATCACTCCGTGGGACTGGTGCAAAGTTTCAAGAGTGGAAGATTAAATCTTCGGTAGAGGAGACGATGGAAGCGGTGTGGGCCCAAACATCCAGGGAGATTTACAGTGCTTGTCTGCGGGAACGGTTTGTCGCTTGCCGAGTCCACGAGGTCGGTCGTCCCTGTATAGCTCACGCACGTCTATTTTTTCTTTCTGATAAAGATTTATTTGTCTTGATCTTGGAAATAGCTTCTTTCAGTATAGGGGGATATCCACACATTCTTGCCATCTCTGTTGTTGCATAGCTGTCGTCAGTCTAGTGAGCGAAATGCGAGACCATTTCGTTGGCTTTCCCCACGTGTTTTGCACAAATTTCGTCGAATTTCTCCCCGATTGTTTTCCCCGTTTGGCCACGAGTGCAACTTGAATCCATCTCCATTCGTGTTGCTACACCCTCCAACAACACACCGACGAGGTATGATGCCTCCAAAGTACGAGAATACAGTCGAAAAATCGAAAAATATTGGAGCAGATTTTACTTGTTTACGTATGCTAATGCTAATGCTATGGCGAACTGGTTCACTCTGTGACGTCATGGGTCAAAGTTCACCGCTTTGACAGGCTCGTGGTAGGAACGCGTTTAAATCGCCAAATTTACCGTTTTGAAGTTCGGAGATCGGGGGGAAAACTATATAGTCGATTTCTTATAGTATCAAGGTATATATTAACGTTTACATAGGTCCGGCGATAACATTCCCCTTTAATTAGTGGACTATGTTTTTGTGAAAAAAAAAATGTCTCCTTGCTTTTAACCAAGACTTCATATAACAGTGTTTGGTTGGCTATGAAACAAGTATGTTCATTCAGCCTGTATAATATTCCATCCAATGAGACTGGCTGTTTTATCGATCGTTGACGCGAGTACTGCAATATAGCCTAACCGCATGTTCAGCTTACTACGAGTTCACGCTATTTTATGACAAACTTGGATATGTCGCTTGCAGGATCTAACCGGCTTGCAGTAATGCGAGTGTTGACCAATCCCCGAGAGCTCTTCATAGTGCTTTGAAGGGAATATAATAGCAAGTGCTTTCTGGTTGGCTCAGTCGAAGCACAGGCCAAGCTGTCGGGGAATCTTCTGATGTTGCCGCCAGGTTTGCACCATAATACGGGGGTAGAATTATGGACTGGTCCTTGGCGTAACCCTTGGATTAAAGCATGACAATGAGCCTATCTCCCCTCTCTGACTGAAGTAGTTAGACTGCGGCCGTGATGTGATAAAACTATTAATATTCATGAGCTGGGCGCTCTGGACACCAAATTCAATTGACATCAGTAAGATCCTACATAGCGACATATACGATTGGGGAGCATTGATAGAATATTAAATTTATTAAGATTGACTGCAATCAAAGGTGTGCACGGGCACCTACAAGGCTCTTGTTGAGCAGTTGCCAAAAATTGGGCATCCAAGGTGGTCACTTAGAAATTGTCATAATTACTTACTTTTCCAACCAATCTGACAGCTGGTCAATCTTATGTTATTTAGTGCATATATACAAAATGAGTAGATTAGCTCTCATAATATATTACAAGTGTTGACCAAGTTGAAAGGTCAGTTAATTCACTGGACCATATTGACATTTCAAGTGGTAGAGTTGAGAGTAATTTGATATTCAATATATATGTCAAGTACAAGACAATTTGAACATATTAGCTCCAGAATTATTATATAGAGCCTTCATAAATATTATGAACAACACAAAGCCAGTGTGAACACCGCATATCCAGTATTTTATTGAGAAAATGATGCATATTTCTGCAGTATCAATGATGATTATATTTGGAATACAAAGTACCTGCCATCGAGAATGAATCCTGTATATCCATCTGTTCAACATAGGATGTACATGAATGAGCAAGAAACGTATAATGTATAGATATATAATGTATAGATCTATAATGTATACATGTATAATGTATAGATATATAATGTATAGATCTATAATGTATAGATCTATAATGTATAGATATATAATGTATAGATCTATAATGTATACATGTATAATGTATAGATCTATAATGTATAGATCTATAATGTATAGATCTATAATGTATAGATCTATAATGTATACATGTATAATGTATAGATCTATAATGTATACATGTATAATGTATAGATCTATAATGTATAGATCTATAATGTATAGATCTATAATGTATAGATCTATAATGTATAGATCTATAATGTATAGATCTATAATGTATACATCTATAATGTATAGATATATAATGTATAGATATATAATGTATAGATCTATAATGTATACATCTATAATGTATAGATCTATAATGTATACATGTATAATGTATAGATCTATAATGTATACATGTATAATGTATAGATATATAATGTATAGATCTATAATGTATACATCTATAATGTATAGATCTATAATGTATACATGTATAATGTATAGATATATAATGTATAGATCTATAATGTATACATGTATAATGCAGTGATTAATTGGGACTTAACTATATGTAGTATGGGTCAGTGTACAAAAATACAGACCATCACAATGTATAGATTAAGGTATATTAAATACATAGTAATTGTTCACAATGGCACATTGTTAGCATCCAGTGGTTGGGTAAAAATTTGGACAAATACTCCTGATCAAATAGCATATGCAGTGCATTCGTTGTTTCTGCATTTCAAATGTTATAAAATATTTTTACTTCACTGCAGAGGAATATGTTCCTTCATATTCTACAATGCTGAAGTCCAAAGACATGGAAAAATGTTATGATAACGGTTTTCCTACCATTTTTTTTGGAACAACCTTTATGTCAAACGATGTTCATCAAATTGAAAGAGTATCAAGATGTTTTGTGGCCAATAGGGAACCATGTAGTATAACTGTACTGGAAATCATCACGGCCAACCACAAGCACCAACTCGGATAGGACAAACAAACTGCATACACCACATGTCCTACTTGTTGAATACAGATGTCCTACAGGTTGAATACACAGCTTCATGTACATACATGAATAGCACCATGAGAAATCTTATACACAATAAAAATATTTGTATATGATGTACAAAATTTCATACAAAACTTCATAACAGACATATAAATGAACACAGTACCGTATCCAGACCAGCCAAAACCGGAAAAGAGCAAATAGCCTGTTTCGTGTCTCTTGTGACCATCCCAATAATGGAGTAGAATAAAAATCTGAATGGACCCTGAAATCAATCCAGAAACTTCACTGTATCATGGGTCTTATTACTTGATGATAACATTGGTCAGTCTATTTAGAGTTTGGCAGTGAGTCATCCAATCATGTGATCCATAAATTTGTGGTGTTGTAGGAGTACTAGAGAATTCATATTTGAACGAGCTGGTAAGTCGGAGTATGAAAGAACAGTGTATCATACATGTACTTCAACATCTTAACCTCTATCACATATGCATAGCCAGGAACTAAGAATGGTCAAACAAGTTCCTAGTTTATGTCAGTCAGACAAACTTTCCATCGGATAGGTGAGGATACCGTGGCGTATAGTCCTCAGAACTATGAGAAGAGATGGCTGATTTGTAACTGTAATCAGTGTTTATATGCTGATCAGATCCACAATAAGACGAGGAGCCGTGTGTCAGTGGATTTAGAAGATCTCGATACATTCAGCGGGGTAATCCTCACGTCTAGGGTCCAACTTTTCACATTCTGTAAAACAAGGGAGATCATGTCTTTTGTCAGTTTATGAACAAATAACTCTGTAATGGTCTCCCTTAAGTTAATATGTGTTCTTATTGTTATAAGGACAGGAAGATAATTAAAGATGTAATCAGCCTCGAAATCGATGGATTCGATGGGTTTCCTGTTTCGCCATTGAATATGTGCTAGACGTGGAGAGGAAAATGATGTCATGTCAGTGACGTGCGAGTGCCGATCACGAATCTGAACGCTGAAGAGCTGCAGCCCAGGGATAAAGTCATGGCTCGTGCCTAATGTTCGGTCGAGTGGCAGAGCATACGTAGGCAGAACGTACCACACGTGTAAACTCTTGTTTGACACGGCCGTCAAAAAAATCTTTTAAGACAAATTCATTCTATTTTCTTGTGAATGGTGGAAACAAGTTTAGTTGTTTATGGTCAAATGTGTTTTATTTTGTACCTGTCATAACATATGTCATTTTCGTGGAGACAGATGAGGCGGATTACATCTTTAAGTAGTATAGATATCAAGGACAGGGGAGATAATCACTATGGTTAATGATGATATAATTAAATGTCTACAAGTACATTAACAGAAGAATATTGAAAACTAAATCTCAACGCTGATGTGGAGAGGTTAGCACAGTATGAAGAGATTAAAACTTGTTTGGGGAGGTTAGCACAGTATGAAGAGATTAAAACTCGTTTGGAGAGGTTAAAACTGATTTGGAGAGGTTAACACAGGTTTGGAGAGGTTAACAGTATGGAGAGGTTAACAGTATGGAGAGGTTACAACTGGTTTGGAGAGGTTACAAAACTGGTTTGGAGAGGTTAAAACTGGTTTGGAGAGGTTAACGCTGATATGGAGTGGTTTGGAGAAGTTAACTGGTTTGGAAAGGTTAAAACTGGTTTGGAGAGGTTCACCAGTATGGAGAGGTTAAAACTGGTGTGGAGAGGTTAAAACTGGTTTAGAGAGGTTAACACAGTAAGGAGAGGTTAAAACTGGTTTGAAGAGGTTAACACAGTATCGAGGTTGAAACTGGTTTGGAGAGGTTAGTATGGAGTGGTTAAAATTGGTTAACACAGTATGGAGAGGTAAAAACTGGTTTGGAGAAGTAAACACAGTATGGAGAGGTTAAAATTGGTTTGGAGAGGTTTAAAACTGGTTAGGAGAGGTTGACTAAACTGGAGATTAAGAAAATTTGGCGAAGACAATAATACAATTTCTGTACAATTGCTGGAAATAACTATTTAGCACTCAAGATTGATTCGGAATACATACTGTGTTGACAACGTTTCCCATAATATCCTGTAGCAGTGCAGTCACATTTATAAGAACGCGAGTCCTCTAGTCGTGTCTGAACACAAAGACCGTCATGTTTACATTTGTGTTTGTTACAGGGGTCGTTTTCACCTGGAAGAAAAATACAATAATGGTGTTATCTTAGTCGTAGAGATACACTGGTGAACTGTTCATCATGGTAATGAGGCCGGCCATATTACATGGTAAAACCTGTCTAATCATGCACCTCATTTTGAACGACAATAAGTCACAAGCATCTCTGCCCGATATATTCTGTTTATTTTGAGGTATACATGAAATTCAATGGATTGTTTATCTCATCATGCTCATTCAAATTGAGAAGATTTGTCATCCTGGAAAAGAATATTGGCACTAGCCAAACATAAGAATGTTGGTACCAGCCAAACATAAGAGTATTGGTACCAGCCAAACGTCATTGACATCTGCATACACCTAATTACTTGGTGACTTTGGCTACAGTTGTATCTCATCATTTGGGTAGATACTTCATGTAGGAAGCCATTGTCTGAGTCTTTGTGCAGCTGAAAAGGCTGAAGTCTAGACATTATTGTTGTTCCCAGACTTGGCTATTGTATTCATTGTCTCGTGATTCTTACATGGAGTATGAACCATCATTTGTTACTGGCTTTCATTCAATTGGCAGTAATTAAGCTGAACCATGGGTAAGTTTGGTATAACCCACCTTAATACATTGTGTTTGTCACTATCCCAGATCAACAGGGAGATCTGAGCATATACTGAGATCATCAGGAAGTTCCGGGAATACACCATGCACTATCTGAGATCAACATGGAGATCTGAGCATACACTGAGATCATCAGGAAGTTCCGGGAATACACCATGCACTATCTGAGATCAACATGGAGATCTGAGCATACATGTACACCAAGAATGAGATGAACAGGGAGATGTGAGCATACAGTATGACTGAGATGAACAGGGAGATCTGAGCATACACTAGGACAGAGATCAACAGGGAGATCTGAGCATACACTATGACTGAGATGAACAGGGAGATCTGAGAATACACTAGGACTGAGATCAGCAGGGGAGATCTGAGCATACACTAGGACAGATCAACAGGGAGATCTGAGCATACACTATGACTGAGATGAACAGGGAGATCTGAGAATACACTAGGACTGAGATCAGCAGGGAGATCTGAGAATACACTAGGACTGAGAAAAGCAGGGGAGATCTGAGCATACACTAGGACAGAGATCAACAGGGAGATCTGAGCATACACTATGACTGAGATGAACGGAGATCTGAGAATACACTATGACTGAGATGAACAGGGAGATCTGAGCATACACTAGGACTGAGATGAACAGGGAGATCTGAGAATACACTAGGACTGAGATCAGCAGGGAGATCTGAGAATACACTAGGACTGAGAAAAGCAGGGGAGATCTGAGCATACACTAGGACAGAGATCAACAGGGAGATCTGAGCATACACTATGACTGAGATGAACGGAGATCTGAGAATACACTATGACTGAGATGAACAGGGAGATCTGAGCATACACTAGGACTGAGATGAACAGGGAGATCTGAGAATACACTAGGACTGAGATCAGCAGGGAGATCTGAGAATACACTAGGACTGAGAAAAGCAGGGGAGATCTGAGCATACACTAGGACAGAGATCAACAGGGAGATCTGAGAATACACTAGGACTGAGATCAACAGGGAGATCTGAGCATAAAGCAGACAGATCAACAGGGGGATCCGGGCATACACTATGGCAGAGATTAACAGGAAGATCTGAGAATACAGCATGACGGAGATCAGCAGGGAGATCTGAGCATACACTATGACTGAGATGAACAGGGAGATATGAGCATACACTAGGAGATAAATAGGGAGATCTGAGCATACACCAGGACAGATCAATAGGGAGATCTGAACATTCACCATGACAGATCAACAGGGAGATCTGAGCATTCACTACGACTGAGGTGAACAGGGAGATATGAGCATTCATCATGACTGACTGAGAGGAACAGGGGGATCTGGGCATACGCTATGACTGAGACGAACAGGGAGATCTGAGCATTCAAGACGACTGAGATCAGCAAGGAGATCTGAGAATACACTAGGACTGAGATCAGCAGGGAGATCTGAGCATACAGTAGGACTGAGATCAGCAGGGAGATCTGAGCATACACTATGACAAATCAGCAGGGAGATCTGAGAATACACTAGGACTGAGATCAGCAGGGAGATCTGAGCATACAGTAGGACTGAGATCAGCAGGGAGATCTGAGCATACACTATGACAAATCAGCAGGGAGATCTGAGAATACACTAGGACTGAGAACAGCAAGGAGATCTGAGAGTACACTATCACTGAGATGAACAGGGAAATCTGAGAATACACTAGGACTGAGATCAGCAGGGAGATCTGAGCATACACTATGAGTGAGATCAGCAGGGAGATCTGAGCATACACTATGAGTGAGATCAGCAGGGAGATCTGAGAATACACTATGAGTGAGATCAGCAGGGAGATCTGAGAATACACTAGGACAGATCAGCAGGGAGATCTGAGAATACAGTAGGACTGAGATCAGCAGGGAGATCTGAGAATACACTAGGACTGAGATCAGCAGGGAGATCTGAGCATACACTATGACTGAGATGAACAGGGAGATCTGAGCATACACTATGAGGGAGATCTGAGCATACACTATGAGGGAGATCTGAGCATACACTAGGACGGAGATGAACAGGGAGATCTGAGCATTCACTATGAGGGAGATCTGAGCATACACTAGGACTGAGATGAACAGGGAGATCTGAGCATACACTATGAGGGAGATCTGAGCATACACTAGGACGGAGATGAACAGGGAGATCTGAGCATTCACTATGAGGGAGATGTGAGCATACACTAGGACTGAGATGAACAGGGAGATCTGAGCATACACTATGAGGGAGATCTGAGCATACACTAGGACGGAGATGAACAGGGAGATCTGAGCATACACTAGGACTGAGATGAACAGGGAGATGTGAGCATACACTATGAGGGAGATCTGAGCATACACTAGGACGGAGATGAACAGGGAGATCTGAGCATACACTAGGACTGAGATGAACAGGGAGATGTGAGCATTCACTATGAGGGAGATGTGAGCATACACTAGGACGGAGATGAACAGGGAGATGTGAGCATACACTAGGACTGAGATGAACAGGGAGATGTGAGCATTCACTATGAGGGAGATCTGAGCATACACTAGGACGGAGATGAACAGGGAGATCTGAGCATTCACTATGAGGGAGATCTGAGCATCACTAGGACTGAGATGAACAGGGAGATCTGAGCATTCACTATGAGGGAGATCTGAGCATACACTAGGACTGAGATGAACAGGGAGATCTGAGCATACACTATGAGGGAGATCTGAGCATACACTAGGACGGAGCTGAACAGGGAGATCTGAGCATACACTAGGACTGAGATGAACAGGGAGATCTGAGCATACACTATGAGGGAGATGTGAGCATACACTAGGACTGAGATGAACAGGGAGATGTGAGCATACACTAGGACTGAGATGAACAGGGAGATGTGAGCATACACTATGAGGGAGTTCTGAGCATACACTAGGACGGAGATGAACAGGGAGATCTGAGCATACACTAGGACTGAGATGAACAGGGAGATCTGAGCATACACTATGAGGGAGATGTGAGCATACACTAGGACGGAGATGAACAGGGAGATGTGAGCATACACTAGGACTGAGATGAACAGGGAGATGTGAGCATACACTATGAGGGAGTTCTGAGCATACACTAGGACGGAGATGAACAGGGAGATCTGAGCATACACTAGGACTGAGATGAACAGGGAGATCTGAGCATACACTAGGACTGAGATGAACAGGGAGATGTGAGCATTCACTATGAGGGAGATGTGAGCATACACTAGGACTGAGATGAACAGGGAGATCTGAGCATACACTATGAGGGAGATCTGAGCATTCACTATGAGGGAGATCTGAGCATACACTAGGACTGAGATGAACAGGGAGATGTGACCATGCACTAGGACTGAGATGAACAGGGAGATCTGAGCATTCACTATGAGAGAGACCTGAGCATACACTAGGACCGAGATCAGCAGGGAGATCTGAGCAGCATACATTATGACTACCACTCAGCCTTGTACAGTTGAGAGGTGCCAGGAGACTACATATACTGTAACCCGATCCTCTAGTTGTAGGACCAGAGTGGTTTGTACTTCATAGACTATGGCAGTTAATCTCCTGTGTGAATGCATACAGCACTGGGAGGTTTCATGGTTATGTGGATGAGTTTATGGTATCAACAATTCAGCTCATTGAATCTCAGGAGTCTGTGGAGTGGAAACATTTTAGTCTGTCACATTGTCTGAAGTGATGAAGAGGGGACAGACAGAAATGCTATCAGTGGCAAGAGTATACGGTACCCTGTTGTTTCTTCAAGGTAAACATCATGTCTGGTAGTACGGGAAACCCTGATAAACCACATGTCTGGTAGTACGGGAAACCCTGATAAACCACATGTCTGGTAGTACGAGAAACCCTGATAAACCACATGTCTGGTAGTACGGGAAACCCTGATAAACCACATGTCTGGTAGTACGGGAAACCCTGATAAACCACATGTCTGGTAGTACGGGGAAACCCTGATAAACCACATGTCTGGTAGTACAGGAAACCCTGATAAACCACATGTCTGGTAGTACGGGAAACCCTGATAAACCACGTCTGGTAGTACGGGAAACCCTGATAAACCACATGTCTGGTAGTACGGGAAACCCTGATAAACCACATGTCTGGTAGTACGGGAAACCCTGATAAACCACATGTCTGGTAGTACCCTGATAAACCACATGTCTGGTAGGGGAAACCCTGATAAACCACATGTCTGGTAGTACGGGAAACCCTGATAAACCACATGTCTGGTAGTACGGGGAAACCCTGATAAACCACATGTCTGGTAGTACGGGAAACCCTGATAAACCACATGTCTGGTAGTACGGGGAAACCCTGATAAACCACATGTCTGGTAGTACGGGAAACCCTGATAAACCACATGTCTGGTAGTACGGGAAACCCTGATAAACATCATGTCTGGTAGTACGGGAAACCCTGATAAACCACATGTCTGGTAGTACGGGAAACCCTGATAAACCACATGTCTGGTAGTACGGGAAACCCTGATAAACCACATGTCTGGTAGTACGGGAAACCCTGATAAACCACATGTCTGGTAGTACGGGGAAACCCTGATAAACCACATGTCTGGTAGTACGGGAAACCCTGATAAACCACATGTCTGGTAGTACGGGAAACCCTGATAAACATCATGTCTGGTAGTACGGGAAACCCTGATAAACCACATGTCTGGTAGTACGGGAAACCCTGATAAACATCATGTCTGGTAGTACGGGAACCCTGATAAACCACATGTCTGGTAGTACGGGAAACCCTGATAAACCACATGTCTGGTAGTACGGGGAAACCCTGATAAACCACATGTCTGGTAGTACGGGAAACCCTGATAAACATCATGTCTGGTAGTACGGGAAACCCTGATAAACCACATGTCTGGTAGTACGGGAAACCCTGATAAACCACATGTCTGGTAGTACGGGAAACCCTGATAAACCACATGTCTGGTAGTACGGGAAACCCTGATAAACCACATGTCTGGTAGTACGGGGAAACCCTGATAAACCACATGTCTGGTAGTACGGGAAACCCTGATAAACCACATGTCTGGTAGTACGGGAAACCCTGATAAACATCATGTCTGGTAGTACGGGAAACCCTGATAAACCACATGTCTGGTAGTACGGGAAACCCTGATAAACCATCATGTCTGGTAGTACGGAAACCCTGATAAACCACATGTCTGGTAGTACGGGAAACCCTGATAAACCACATGTCTGGTAGTACGGGGAAACCCTGATAAACCACATGTCTGGTAGTACGGGAAACCCTGATAAACATCATGTCTGGTAGTACGGGAAACCCTGATAAACCACATGTCTGGTAGTACGGGAAACCCTGATAAACATCATGTCTGGTAGTACGGGAAACCCTGATAAACCACATGTCTGGTAGTACGGGAAACCCTGATAAACCACATGTCTGGTAGTACGGGGAAACCCTGATAAACCACATGTCTGGTAGTACGGGAAACCCTGATAAACATCATGTCTGGTAGTACGGGAAACCCTGATAAACCAACAAAATATTTAAGATTTTGTCCCAACAGTGACGTTGATGCCATGGTATCAGCAAGAGTTCCCCCATCAATATTAATCAGAAGTACATTAATCAGAAGTACATTAATCAGAAGTATATTAATCAGAAGTATACATGTACATGTGTATACACATTTTTACCTCTCAAATCTTTTTCACACTCGTGGAGGTTTTTGTATGGATAGATGTTCTTGCAACCTTTGGTTTCTCCACATAAACATTTGCCTTTATTCAACTTGCAGCCTTCAAAATATGTGGCACAGTTTTCTTCCTCATCATGACTTTTGTGGTGATGTTTGTGGTCTTTGTGATGATGTCCGTGGTCCTTGTGTTGATGCTCAGCAGTCACTATGACAACTGGAAAGAGAACATTCAAAGGTGTCAGTTGTGTACAAAGTATTGGTGTTGGATTCAGTCAGTAAGGCCAATAATCATTCATTTGTGAACAGGAAAGTGGGGCTGGCAAGTGGGAAGATTTTATTTTAGTCTGGTGTAAAGGTACAACAAGTTACTGTATGAAATATGCTGTGAAACAAGTTAATAACTGTGGCAGTTCATCATGTAAGAATAGGCCTAATCAAACCGTGAACACCCATGTTCGGAATCAATGCCCTTTCATTTTGGTTGATTTATTGGTTAAAACATTGCTCACTGTACAGTATATCCGACTGGTTTATTGTCTTTGATTTGTTCTGTAAATCATATATACACATGGAACCTGTGTATACCGTTCCTGATGATGACATGAATAAATAAAGTCAAAATATTGTTCTACAAAATGCTTTTCACTAATATTTTTGGAGTCTTTCCCTCCTGTATGCCAAGTTAATCAGTGGATCCCAACACTTTACCAGTACATGTACATGTCTTTGTATAATGGTTACAAAACTGGTCAAAAATCTGGAAAATGTCAAACATTGCAAGATAAGATACCATGTCAGCGGCGTCGGAACATAATTGAAAGTGGGGGGAAGATGGTGGGGGGGGGCCACTATCACAGCCCAACAGACGAGGGTCCAAGGGCCGCCTAGGCCCCGGAAGCTCCGGGGTCCTAGATCGCAGGAGATACATTCGGAGCGTTTTCCCACAAATGAAACTGATCAAACTGCAGATTTATGGTTCTATGTTCACGATTTTTTCGCAATTATAAGCAAGCATCGATAATGGAAATATCATACCTCATGCCTGCATCCATTTGACTTTCTAGTTATATTTAAAACATACAAAGCATTGACTTTTAGTTCTTGGAAGGGAAACCAATATGCCTACCGATATGATTCATTCACACAAAGATAAAACAAGGAAATCCTCAGAGCCCAACAGGCGAGGGTCCAGGGGCCGCCTAGGCCCCGGAAGCTCCGAAGTCCCAGATCTCCGGGGATGCGTTCTAAGCATTTTCCCGGAAATAAATTCGAACATAATGTATGCAGATTTATGGTTCTATTTTCACGTTTGTTTCGCATTTATAAGCACGCATCGATATTGAAAAAATCATACTTCATGCCTGAATCCATTTGACTTTTTAGTTATATTCAACACATGAAAAAAACAATGACCTTTACATCATGGAACATTAGAACCAATATGATACCGATTCATTTACACAAAGCTAAAATAAGTGATCCTCACAACCTGACAGGTGAGGGACCAAGGACTGCCTAGGCCCCGGAAACTCCAGGGTCTCGGGTTGCCGGAGATGCGTTTTATGCTTTTCCCCGGAAATAAATCTGTTCATGTATATTTATGTTCTATTTTCACATTCGTTTCGCATAAACATGCATCGATATTGAAGAATATGCCAGACTCCTTTTGACTTCCTGGATAAACCACAAACAAATAGGCCTATAAAAAAAACACTACACGTCCTGGCACTCTATATGTAATTTTTATGTGGGGACATGGTCAGTTAGGAGTGCCGAAAAGTGGAGGGGGGGGCGCCCAAAGATATTCGGGCCCCCCCCCCTAAATCAAAAGTGGGGGGGAGGGTCCGGACCCCCGTGGCTCCCCCGCTTCAGACGCCACTGCATTTACTGCTATCAAATGTAAAGTGCACAGATCAAGGGGAGATAACTCCCAACATACAAGACAAAAGTCACATTGTTATCCCGGAATTACCACATATTCATGCCAGGTGCGAGACTGAAGGGCAGGTTCACAAGAACCAGCAACACTGCCATCAAATTGGGATGCTTCATTGCAGCGACGCATCCATCAATAGTTTCCTTGCAGTTTACTTGGACTAAAATTGTCATTTACACCACCAAGATTGCAGCATTGCTGGCTCTCATGAAAAAATAGCCCATTGGGTTTCAATACCCCTCGGCTATCAGTTATTGTCTACACCCAGCAACCATGCATTGTATAATATCATCAGTGTATTTTTAGAACTGGATAAACAAAAATGTGATCTAGTAGGGTTGACTGTAGTTCAGCTTTTGCCAAGGCCTTAATTGAGCGGAAAATTTTGCACTGAGGTTTTGGTAGCGCATGACTGAAATCTTAGCTCTAAATATACTCTTCTTTACAGCTCATAATCAAATCAAGTAATTTTATCTTGGAAATATAGATCAAGGTCAGTAATCTTCAACAATTTTCAAGTCAATTCTAACTTAATTGCATAGGGAACATGAATTTGGAGGTCTTAGACCTAACATATAGAATTTGACCTTTTAAAAATAGGTCAAGGTCAGTGATATTCTTCAATAGACTTCAGGTCCAGCCATAAGTGGTATAAATTTGGACAATGTAGATATAATCTTTCATGGAATATTGTACTAAATAGAATCTGACCTGGATAAAATAGGTCAAGGATAAAATACATCAAGATCAGTCACCTTCAGCACACTTCTGGTGCATCATCAGATGTACACATAGTATTAATTTGGGAAGCCTAGCTATATTCTTCATATGACCTTGAAATAATAGGTCAAGGTCAGTCAACTGGGATAGGCTTTTAGTCAATCACCAGTTGCATGAGGTACGGTAATATGAATTTGGAGACCCCAGCTTCAATCCTTCAAAAAATATAGCAAATACTAAAATTTGACCTTGATAAATTCGGTCAAGGTCAGTCATCTTCAGTACACCTCTGGACCATCTCCAGATATATACATAGTATTAATTTGGAAAGCCTACCTTAATTTCTTCAGGTTATATTATAATAAACAGAATATGACCTATACAAATAGGTCAAGGTCAGCAAACTGGGATAGGCTTTTTGTCAATCACCAGTTGCAAATATGAATTTGGAGACCCTAGCCTTAATCCTTCAAAAAATATAGCAGATACCGTACTAGAATTTGACCTTGATGAATTAGGTCAAGGTCATACATTCTTAATAGGCTTCTGACCCTTCACCCGATACATATGTGGTATGAATTTACAATGTCTGGCTATAATTCTTTTTGAGATATCGTGCGGACAGACAGACGACGCTGACGATGACAATACCCTTCGGGCAAAATTTGCCAGAGGGGTAAGAATGCATGTGCGTGAACTTGCCCTTCAGTCTTGCGCCTGGCATGAATATGCAGTAATATGCAGTAATATGCAGTACTTCTGGGATTATGATGTGGCTTATTAATGATGGACAAACTATTTCTTACTAGGTACCCGATGTAAAATGGCTGTCGGGGCTATCGACCAATTGAATTCAGGTCATTTCTTGGAAACTTTTTCATTTGTAGTTGTGGGAGTGGGGAAATAATAATAATAATATAATATAATATATCTTTATTGCAGACACAGGGTCCATATAAGGAGAAAAAAAAAAAATTACAACAAAAAGAATGTGGTGTGCATGTGTAAATGGGACTACAGAAGACAGCAGTGAAATCATTCCATGTTCAGTCAAACAAACAGTAAATCATTCCACCTAAGCACAATCGATGATGTACTAAGGCCAACAACAATAAAACAATTGACTAGTCTATTCATACTGCTAATCACTCTCCCTCGAAAACCATATACAAACTTTCTTAATAGTTCGGGGAATGACATTACCCCATTCATCACAAAGGTTTGCGAGGCACTATGACGACTTGTCAGACCCAAAAGCCATCGGAGGGCGTTATTGTAGCATACTTGGAGTTTGCGTAATGACGACTTTGCAAATCTAGACCAAAGTGAAGCGCAATATAAGTTTCAACAATATGACTTGAACAGCAAACACTTAATATCAGAAGAGCAGATAAAAAACTTCCGCAACAACATGTTTGCACGTACACGAAATGTCCCGGGTGTGTGGAAATGTCTCAGGGGTGGGGAAATGTCCCGGGAAGTGGGGGGAGGGGGTCTCATGAGGGAAGGTAAGTCAAAAATTATGTCCTACAAAGGCCACATCTGTACAAGCTACTAGCTAGGCCCCAAAAGGCCCATCAACTGCACTTGATGATTGATCATTCATGGATGAAAACTTGTCTTGCAGCTTGATGTTGTTGTACGGTCAGAGTGAATCAAAATTGTCCAAGGACATCAAATATCTCAGTGGATACTTACGTATAGCTAAGACTGCCAAAGTGAAGCAGATAAACTTGACCGAGTCCATTGTCATAATTTGTACTTTCTTCTGTGTGGAATTTCGCAGGAAACACCACTTTCAACCCTGCCTTTCAAGTTATGTCGACCTTTCGGTGACCTCTGATATTTGACACCAGTTCGGAAAACTTCGCTAGTTTCCGTTAATTATTCATTTCAGAAACCCTCGCGCGCTCATTAAAGAATATCTGTCACATTCCTTCAAGGGTTCCCTGATGTTGACTTACATTTGCCGCACCATTCGCAACTTCTCGGGGATCTCCGGTTTGAGATGTCCCTCGAAGGCCATTGACGCCATATTGGACCAACCACCTCGCTGGGGGTCTAATCAACCACCTCGCTGGGGGTCTAATAACACCCCAGCCACCAATCTCACGTTCGGCTATTTCCGTATTGGCGGAACAAGCCTCTCACATAGAACGCACAAATCCCCACTGGTGGGGAGCGTATGACGATCACGCAGTGAGCCGGCTAAGAAATAGTGCCTTTGATAATCGAGAGATCCGGGTGCATTTTATTGTGAAATTCAGTTAATTTTAACCAAACGAACATAACTCATTCAAATTATACAAAACTATTTCTATGTTTAGTTGAATAATAGCAATCTATCACCAGAACTCAGCAACTGGGCTAATTTCCGCCAATACGGAAATAGACGAATGCGAGATTGGTTCCGCCGAAAATTAATTGTGTGCATGATAAGATAAGATTCTTTATTGCACTGAGCATCCCATTTGGGACAGAGTACAAAACATATAAAAAGTAGAATAAATAAGAAAGTAAACAAACACGTGCGACGTTTCCGTTTCTGCTCCCAGAAATCCACTAGGCCAGAGGTCAGTTTTCGCAGCTAAAGTGAGTTCTGGGGCTAGATTGCCCAGCCACCAGTCAGATTTTTGGACCGGATTCGGGGCCTTCGCGCACATCGCCGGAAGTGACATCATATATAGTAAAATAGATGTTTAACGAAAATTTTGATTACTTTTCAAGTCTGCATAATACCTCCGTTGACCTAGCGTTAAAAAGAATTGTCTGGAGATAATTTTCCCTGTTTATCTGGACAGAGCATATGAAAAGTACTTCGCTCATGTGCAACACTAAGGAGTCGTTTGGTCGGATTCAAACTGAACCGTGCGTTGGTTGGTTTCCCCTATACGTCATAGCAACGTAGTAAAGGTCAACTTCCGCTATTGGAGGCAGGGATGTTATTGGAGCCTGCGAAATGGAGCATGCGCTGTGGGGAGGTTGGGGTCTAATAACACCCCAGCCACCAGTCAGATTTTTGGACCCGATTCGGGGCCTTCGCGCACATCGCCGGCAGTGACATCATATATAGTAAAATAGATGTTTAACGAAAATTTTGATTACTTTTCAAGTCTGCATAATACCTCCGTTGACCTAGCGTTAAAAAGAATTATCTAGAGATAATTTTCCCTGTTTATCTGGACAGAGCATATGAAAAGTAGTTCGCTCATGTGCAACACTAAAGGAGTTGTTTGGTCGGATTCAAACTGAACCGTGTGTTGGTTGGTTTCCCCTATACGTCATAGCAACGTAGTAAAGGTCAACTTCCGCTATTGGAGGCAGGGATGTTATTGGAGCCTGCGAAATGGAGCATGCGCTGTGGGGAGAGTAGTAGGGAGGATGGATCTGCTACATTTAGCTCTTCACTGCGCATGCGCAGAATTTATTTTGGGGTTGTGAGTGTGTGTGTGCGCATGCGTGAGTATATGCAAATGAGTTTTATGCAAATGAGGTCATTGGGTTCATTGTGTTTATTCAAGATGGCGGCTTGTTTTTGTATGGTGGGGGTGGTCGGTTTCAAGATGGCGGCTTGTTTTTGTAGGGTGGGGGTGGTGGGTTTCAAGATGGCGGCTTGTTTTTGTATGTTAGGGGTGGTCGTATTCAAGATGGCGGCTTGTTTTTGTAGGGTAGGGGTGGTCGGTTTCAAGATGGCGGCTTAAATGTGTTTTTTATGCAAATGAGGTCATTGGGTTCATTGTGTTTATTCAAGATGGCGGCTTGTGTTTGTAGGTTAGGGGTGGTCGTTTTCAAGATGGCGGCTTGTTTTTGTAGGGTGGGGGTGGTCGTATTCAAGATGGCGGCTTGTTTTTGTAGGTTAGGGGTGGTCGGTTTCAAGATGGCGGCTTGTTTTTGTAGGGTAGGGGTGGTCGGTTTCAAGATGGCGGCTTGTTTGTGTGTGTTATGGGTTTTCCCCAGCCCTCAGGTGGTCGGTTTCAAGATGGCGGCTTGTTTTTGTATGTTAGGGGTGGTCGTATTCAAGATGGCGGCTTGTTTTTGTAGGGTAGGGGTGGTCGGTTTCAAGATGGCGGTTTGTTTGTGTGTGTTATGGGTTTTCCCCAGTCATCCTCATTTGCATATGTCGTTTTCAAGATGGCGGCTTGTTTGTGTGTGTTAGGGGTGGTCGTTTTCAAGATGGCGGCTTGTTTTTGTGTGTTAGGGGTGGTCGTTTTCAAGATGGCGGCCTGTTGTCTGCTGAAAATATGCAAATGAGGTCTTTGCCTATGTCGTTTTCAAGATGGCGGCCTGTTTGTGTGTGTTAGGGGTGGTCGTTTTCAAGATGGTGGCTTGTTTTTGTAGGTTAGGGGTGGTCGTTTTCAAGATGGCGGTCTGTTGTCCGCTGAAAATATGCAAATGAGGTCAATGGGCTATAAAAGGAGTTCATTTTTTTAGGGCAAGGGTGTATTCAATCTGACTTACCTGACCTGTCTCCCAGCCAGCCAGCCACGCAGCCAGCACAGCCATCCATTTACTTTTTTCGATTTTACCAGTGGCAATTCACTAGACTATTACTCCGTAATAGTTTTTCACCAGCCTGCATAGTCATGTCATCATCATTATTTTTATCGAAGCTTGACAAGTACCGTCTTCGTTTCATGGATGAGATGAAGCATGTGGATGAATTATGTGATTTCCTTATGGCGGAGGAAAACATACTCCTGGAACAGAGTGTCGAAGAAATCATGGCGGAGAAAACCCCTTCAGCCCAAAACACAGCCCTCATCCATGAGGTACGGCAATTTACCTACTATGGATTTCTAGCCTTCGTGGAGGCGTTGAATATCACGGGAAATGCCGAACTAGCACATTTACTTGAAGCCGACGACGACGTTATACAAGATGAAGAGATCTTAGTGATGGACACTACCCGTACAGCCAGCAAACGTACGCACACTACCCCAGAGAGTATTACATCTGCTAAACGTGTTGGACGCCCCAAACGGCCCCGTTTAACACCGTTAGTAATACCAGTGATTGAGGCGCCAGTCGTAGTACTCCAGCAAGTGCCTGTGAAACAACAACTTCCTCTGTCTGTCCAGGAGATCAACAATCTGATCGAAGCGGCTCACCAGACAGCCCACAAGGACATTTGGGAGCTTTCACCTTATTTGACGGTGAGTGTCAAAGACGAAGAAGTGCATTTTAATTCAGCGGGTTTTAATGACAGACCTGGTAAGCATATTACCCTGAACTTGGACACCTGGCAAAAACTGGAGGCCCTTGATTACGCCATCGATGCGATTATTCGTGACCAGAGAAATGACGAAGCGAAATTACATGTGGCTGACGACATCTATGTGAGTTGTGCTTATTTCAATGACCAGCTCCTCGTGCATATTCGAAAATGGCGAAAACGCTTAGATACGCAAGAGCTGGTGGCTTGTCCTCAAGGTGTCACATTGAAATTAACGGCGTGGCGGGAGTTGCAGAGTCTTGCCAGTACAATTAGGCAAACTCTGACCTACCAGGTGTCGACCTATATAGCTGAGAAGTACATCGAGACAGTCCTGCAGCTCATCAGACCTCACCTGAACACTCTGGTGGCCTCATACGCGGACCTCACTGAAGCACTACAGGCTGTGACCGAGATGGAAATTACCCTGGCAGTGGTAGCGGCTTGTCCTTCCAAAATTCCACGTGAAGAGGTTGTGACGTACATCTATACCCACCAAGGACAGAAAGATGATGATGAATTCAAACAAGTCTTGTTGAAGAACTATTGAGAACAAGGAAAACATGTATTGATCTGGAGACATTGTATTACAAAAATTCAGAGTTTTTTTCACTGTTAATTGTATTTAAAATTCAATACTTACATATAATTGGTATTAAATTCAATTGTGAATACGTTCATTGTGTGTTAATAAAAAATAGTAGAAAATTAAAAAAATGCTTAGTGTTCATTCTTTTTTCCTTTTTTAATAGTCAAATAGCTCCAAAAACGTCTATTTCCATTCTTGCGCATGCGCAGAATGCTGATAGTTCAACCCACACCAGTCCATCAGATGGCCCTTCATCTCACCTTCACATTGATACCTCACTCGGCTCCATCGGGCCACTAGGGGCTCCCCTAACGCCAAAAAGGTTATTTTGCAGATAAACTTGACCGAGTCCATTGTCATAATTTGTACTTTCTTCTGTGTGGAATTTCGCAGGAAACACCACTTTCAACCCTGCCTTTCAAGTTATGTCGACCTTTCGGTGACCTCTGATATTTGACACCAGTTCGGAAAACTTCGCTAGTTTCCGTTAATTATTCATTTCAGAAACCCTCGCGCGCTCATTAAAGAATATCTGTCACATTCCTTCAAGGGTTCCCTGATGTTGACTTACATTTGCCGCACCATTCGCAACTTCTCGGGGATCTCCGGTTTGAGATGTCCCTCGAAGGCCATTGACGCCATATTGGACCAACCACCTCGCTGGGGGTCTAATCAACCACCTCGCTGGGGGTCTAATAACACCCCAGCCACCAGTCAGATTTTTGGACCGGATTCGGGGCCTTCGCGCACATCGCCGGAAGTGACATCATATATAGTAAAATAGATGTTTAACGAAAATTTTGATTACTTTTCAAGTCTGCATAATACCTCCGTTGACCTAGCGTTAAAAAGAATTATCTGCAGATAATTTTCCCTGTTTATCTGGACAGAGCATATAAAAAGTAGTTCGCTCATGTGCAACACTAAAGAGTCGTTTGGTCGGATTCAAACTGAACCGTGCGTTGGTTGGTTTCCCCTATACGTCATAGCAACGTAGTAAAGGTCAACTTCCGCTATTGGAGGCAGGGATGTTATTGGAGCCTGCGAAATGGAGCATGCGCTGTGGGGAGGTTGGGGTCTAATAACACCCCAGCCACCAGTCAGATTTTTGGACCCGATTCGGGGCCTTCGCGCACATCGCCGGCAGTGACATCATATATAGTAAAATAGATGTTTAACGAAAATTTTGATTACTTTTCAAGTCTGCATAATACCTCCGTTGACCTAGCGTTAAAAAGAATTATCTGGAGATAATTTTCCCTGTTTATCTGGACAGAGCATATGAAAAGTAGTTCGCTCATGTGCAACACTAAAGGAGTTGTTTGGTCGGATTCAAACTGAACCGTGCGTTGGTTGGTTTCCCCTATACGTCATAGCAACGTAGTAAAGGTCAACTTCCGCTATTGGAGGCAGGGATGTTATTGGAGCCTGCGAAATGGAGCATGCGCTGTGGGGAGAGTAGTAGGGAGGATGGATCTGCTACATTTAGCTCTTCACTGCGCATGCGCAGAATTTATTTTGGGGTTGTGAGTGTGTGTGTGCGCATGCGTGAGTATATGCAAATGAGTTTTATGCAAATGAGGTCATTGGGTTCATTGTGTTTATTCAAGATGGCGGCTTGTTTTTGTATGGTGGGGGTGGTCGGTTTCAAGATGGCGGCTTGTTTTTGTAGGGTGGGGGTGGTGGGTTTCAAGATGGCGGCTTGTTTTTGTATGTTAGGGGTGGTCGTATTCAAGATGGCGGCTTGTTTTTGTAGGGTAGGGGTGGTCGGTTTCAAGATGGCGGCTTAAATGTGTTTTTTATGCAAATGAGGTCATTGGGTTCATTGTGTTTATTCAAGATGGCGGCTTGTGTTTGTAGGTTAGGGGTGGTCGTTTTCAAGATGGCGGCTTGTTTTTGTAGGGTGGGGGTGGTCGTATTCAAGATGGCGGCTTGTTTTTGTAGGTTAGGGGTGGTCGGTTTCAAGATGGCGGCTTGTTTTTGTAGGGTAGGGGTGGTCGGTTTCAAGATGGCGGCTTGTTTGTGTGTGTTATGGGTTTTCCCCAGCCCTCAGGTGGTCGGTTTCAAGATGGCGGCTTGTTTTTGTATGTTAGGGGTGGTCGTATTCAAGATGGCGGCTTGTTTTTGTAGGGTAGGGGTGGTCGGTTTCAAGATGGCGGTTTGTTTGTGTGTGTTATGGGTTTTCCCCAGTCATCCTCATTTGCATATGTCGTTTTCAAGATGGCGGCTTGTTTGTGTGTGTTAGGGGTGGTCGTTTTCAAGATGGCGGCTTGTTTTTGTGTGTTAGGGGTGGTCGTTTTCAAGATGGCGGCCTGTTGTCTGCTGAAAATATGCAAATGAGGTCTTTGCCTATGTCGTTTTCAAGATGGCGGCCTGTTTGTGTGTGTTAGGGGTGGTCGTTTTCAAGATGGTGGCTTGTTTTTGTAGGTTAGGGGTGGTCGTTTTCAAGATGGCGGTCTGTTGTCCGCTGAAAATATGCAAATGAGGTCAATGGGCTATAAAAGGAGTTCATTTTTAGGGCAAGGGTGTATTCAATCTGACTTACCTGACCTGTCTCCCAGCCAGCCAGCCAGCCAGCCACGCAGCCAGCACAGCCATCCATTTACTTTTTTCGATTTTACCAGTGGCAATTCACTAGACTATTACTCCGTAATAGTTTTTCACCAGCCTGCATAGTCATGTCATCATCATTATTTTTATCGAAGCTTGACAAGTACCGTCTTCGTTTCATGGATGAGATGAAGCATGTGGATGAATTATGTGATTTCCTTATGGCGGAGGAAAACATACTCCTGGAACAGAGTGTCGAAGAAATCATGGCGGAGAAAACCCCTTCAGCCCAAAACACAGCCCTCATCCATGAGGTACGGCAATTTACCTACTATGGATTTCTAGCCTTCGTGGAGGCGTTGAATATCACGGGAAATGCCGAACTAGCACATTTACTTGAAGCCGACGACGACGTTATACAAGATGAAGAGATCTTAGTGATGGACACTACCCGTACAGCCAGCAAACGTACGCACACTACCCCAGAGAGTACTACATCTGCTAAACGTGTTGGACGCCCCAAACGGCCCCGTTTAACACCGTTAGTAATACCAGTGATTGAGGCGCCAGTCGTAGTACCCCAGCAAGTGCCTGTGAAACAACAACTTCCTCTGTCTGTCCAGGAGATCAACAATCTGATCGAAGCGGCTCACCAGACAGCCCACAAGGACATTTGGGAGCTTTCACCTTATTTGACGGTGAGTGTCAAAGACGAAGAAGTGCATTTTAATTCAGCGGGTTTTAATGACAGACCTGGTAAGCATATTACCCTGAACTTGGACACCTGGCAAAAACTGGAGGCCCTTGATTACGCCATCGATGCGATTATTCGTGACCAGGGAAATGACGAAGCGAAATTACATGTGGCTGACGACATCTATGTGAGTTGTGCTTATTTCAATGACCAGCTCCTCGTGCATATTCGAAAATGGCGAAAACGCTTAGATACGCAAGAGCTGGTGGCTTGTCCTCAAGGTGTCACATTGAAATTAACGGCGTGGCGGGAGTTGCAGAGTCTTGCCAGTACAATTAGGCAAACTCTGACCTACCAGGTGTCGACCTATATAGCTGAGAAGTACATCGAGACAGTCCTGCAGCTCATCAGACCTCACCTGAACACTCTGGTGGCCTCATACGCGGACCTCACTGAAGCACTACAGGCTGTGACCGAGATGGAAATTACCCTGGCAGTGGTAGCGGCTTGTCCTTCCAAAATTTCACGTGAAGAGGTTGTGACGTACATCTATACCCACCAAGGACAGAAAGATGATGATGAATTCAAACAAGTCTTGTTGAAGAACTATTGAGAACAAGGAAAACATGTATTGATCTGGAGACATTGTATTACAAAAATTCAGAGTTTTTTTCACTGTTAATTGTATTTAAAATTCAATACTTACATATAATTGGTATTAAATTCAATTGTGAATACGTTCATTGTGTGTTAATAAAAAAATAGTAGAAAATTAAAAAAATGTGTTCTTTTTTCCTTTTTTAATAGTCAAATAGCTCCAAAAACGTCTATTTCCATTCTTGCGCATGCGCAGAATGCTGATAGTTCAACCCACACCAGTCCATCAGATGGCCCTTCATCTCACCTTCACATTGATACCTCACTCGGCTCCATCGGGCCACTAGGGGCTCCCCTAACGCCAAAAAGGTTATTTTGCAGATCGATAGCAAAACCTGGTGTACGAGGATTATTTTTATTTTGGAGGTAGTGGGTCGAGTGAGGTATCAAATTGAAGCTGACGTGAAATGCTTCAGATTGATACCTCACTCGACTCCATTGGACCACTAGGGGCGCCTCTAACCCAAAAAAAGGTGTTTTGAAGATTACGCATGCGCAGAATGCTTATAGTTCAACCCACACCCAGTCTATCAGATGCGCCTTCACGTTACCTTCAATTTGATACCTCACTCGACCCGATTGCACCATTAGGGACGCCTCTAACTTCAAAAAGGCTATTTTTGAAGATTGATATTTTTCATATTATCTTCGCGCATGCGCAGAATTACCCTAATTCAAGCCCACACCCAGTCTATCAGATGCTCCTTCACGTCCCCTTCAATTTAATACCTCACTCGACCCGATTGGTGCATTAGGGACGTCTCTAACATCAAAAAGGCTATTTTGATCTCTTGATCTTTTTGATCTCAATCTTCAATCTTCAAAATACCCTTTTTTTGGGTTAGAGGCGCCCCTAGTGGTCCAATGGGGTCGAGTGAGGTATCATTGTGAAGCATTTCACGTCAGCTTCAATTTGATACCTCACTCGACCCACTACCTCCAAAATAAAAATAATCCTCGTACACCAGGTTTTGCTATCGTTCTTCAAAATAGCCTTTTTGGCGTTAGGGGCGCCCCTAGTGGTCCAATGGGGTCGAGTGAGGTATCAATGTGAAGCATTTCACGTCAGCTTCAATATGATACCTCACTCGACCCTCTACCTCAAAATAAAATTTTTGTTTACAGTTCAAAACAACTTTTCCATCCGAAGGACGGGTTTTACTTCACATTTTTTTGTTTTGTTTTGAAAAAAAAATTTTTTGAAAAATTTTTTTTTGGGGAAAAAGGATGATTGGAGCTGATGTTAGTTGGGTGTGCTTATGAAAGAAGTTTTCTCTTTCGGAAAGATGGGTTGACCCTGAAAAGGGCCTTTGATAGTGTGATACGATACACTTAGGCGCGGTATATTCGCTTCACGCCTCCACATGTTTTCTACATATGGGGCATCTTATCTTGAGATGCACCTCTCCGGCGTCAATGCATCGGCATAGGGCTCCTTCACACGTCAGTTGGATCCAGCAATCCTTGCACATACACAGATGTCCACAGGGTAGAACCGCGTATAAGCTTTCTTCATTCGTGCAGATACTACATTGTTTTATTTTTTCTTCACTATGTCGTAGTTTCTTTTGTCTGGCAATCTCCTCTTCCATTCCCGTCATTGTCGTCTCCATTCCCAACATCGCTCCCCTCATGTCGATAATTTGTTCGTTGAGGCGTGATATCTCATCTGTGTGTCGGCATCGTACTCTTGTTTCAGCCGAAGTGGTTATACTTTCAGTGTCTGCAGTCGAGGTGGTTGTTGTCGTTGTTGGAGGTCTAGTAGTAGTTAACCATCCGCTGTCTTGTTCTCCATCACGGGTGTCGTCCTGGTTATCTTCTTCTTGTATGTCCTCCTCCATTCTGTTGTTGTTGTCTTGTTCACTTCCCCCGAGTTCTTCTGTACTTCTTATTAACCTCGGTTCATCATCTTGAAGAACGCGTTCAAAACTGGTGACAACAGAGATTCCGCCATCTTGTTCTTCTCGGGTAATTATCTCTCTATGTTCTTCTGTACCCCTATTCCTTGGATCTCTAGCATTATGGGTGAACAAGGCTCGTCGTCTTAAACTCATGATGTGTAGTTGTTAATAAATGTGAACATACACGTTATTTATAGTCGGCTGTGTGTGTGTGTGTTTCAAAATGGTGGCTTGTTTGTGTATGTTAAGGGTAGTGTGTTTCAAAATGGCGGCTTGTTTGTGTATGTTAGGGGTGGTCGGTTTCAAGATGGTGGTGGTCAATTTCACTTTCCCGATCCCCAGCATTTCACTTTCCCGATCCCCAGCCTTCATTTGCATATTTTCAAGATGGCGGCTTGTTTGTGTGTGTTGTAGGTGGTGTGATTCAAAATGGCGGCCTGTTGTCCTCTGAAAATATGCAAATGAGGTCTTTGGGTTTTTGCCAAAATGGTGTCCTGTTGGTAGCAGGTGCGTTTCAAAATGGGGGCCGGTGTGAGTGAGTGCAAAATCGGACGGTGTGAGTGCAAGATAGATTGACCCACTGTATAGAGCTGTGTCACCATTGCCCAAGCATTAAAAATTACCTATTATTTGTCGATAAATCCTTATAATTTTTAGGGCACTATTATAAGACTAACCCATAGTCTACACGTAATTTTTTTAGCCAGGAAAATCAATTTATTTTCCATGTACCTGGTTTTTTCATACTACCTTACACGAACCTTACGGGTTTAAAAATCATCACATTCTAATGAATATCTTGTATTTATTTATTACATATATAGTATAGCTTGGCAAGTATCGGGGTTTTGGCTCTCTCACAGCCCTAGGGAGGGTTCTGATAATTATTAGCACTTGCTATTGTACTCTAGCCATGCATTAATTTTATTTTTTATCCTGTTATGAGTCCAGACTATTAATTTATGCACACGGGAAGCCTCTAAAAAATTAATGGCCGTGTTAAATTAATTTTCCCAGGGTATTTTTTTTAACCATGAAAAATAGAATCGATCTCTCTATAAATTTGTGTCGGGCTAGTATTTTTTGTCATTCTTCATTATGACGGAGCGGCGTATTCCAGAGGTCTCGATATATATAGACAACGCGCGGACGTGTGCGACAGCGGTCCCATTTTCCAGGCTATGAAAAAATTGACGTGTGTTTCTTTATGAATTATAAACGCGTATCATTTTACAATCAGCATCAGTCCCGTAGAATTTTTTAGTTCTAATTCATCTCAGATAAATCAATTACTCGTATTAAAAATTTCAGCCGTCTACTCCTTGATTAAGTCATGATTTTAATTTTTTAGCGGGTTTTCGAGCCGTAATCTTTTGCGTGCGAAAATACAGAAAACCCGGTCCATTAAAAATAAATTAATTTTCTGGATTAAAAATGGAGGAAATCTATTACTTATGATTCGATACGTAGGCCCTGAAAATTGCAGCTCGTTTCGATCATGACAACTGTAGAAAAATGAAGAAAACAGTGCCTTGATTTACGGTTTGAAAGCACGCCGCTTGAATATAGAGGGCAAACAGAGTTGCATCCTCCTGTTCATTATTCGACTGCTCTAAAATGCGTCCTCAGACGTCCGCGCTTGCGGTCGCATCAAACAAACTCCTCTCCTCATTTTTCCTGAATGTCGTTTCGTTCAAAATGCCTTTTGTCACTGCAGAGTATTGCCCCCTTATCGCGTTTGGCACGTAAGAGTTATCCCTTTATTTTCTCCGGGTTTCACTCGCTCACAGCCCTATATATTGTTCTGATAATGTTCAGGACGTGATATTCTCGTCTAGCCATGCACTAATTTTTTATTTTTTATCTTCGTATGAGTCCAGACTATTAATTGATGCACTCGGGAAGCGTTTAAAAAATTAATTGCAGTGTTAAATATTTTTCCCAGGGTATTTTTTTACAATGAAAAATTGAATCGCTCTATATACATGTGTGTCGGGCTAATATTTTTGTCATTCTTCAGTATGGCATCGCGGGGCAAAGAGCTCGCGTTCTTTCAAGTGACGTCTAAGGTGCTTCTTATCGTATATGAACATGAATTACACCTTATCGAGGAACATCCGATCGAGGTGAAATTAACTTTAAGCCTGGCCGGGTGGACGCTATTGACACGTGTGTTACAAGGTAAAGAGCCCGAAGTTGATTTTTTGCCTGTCGGCGACGATGTGTACCTGCGGCGGAGTAGAGAGAATTCATTTTTTCCCCGGTTAGAACAGTGTCGCGGTAGCGGAATTGTACTTTGGCCAGCATTATGGGCGGCGATGAAAGCGATTATTTCCGAAGTTGACCACGTACTCTATCCGGAAACCCAATCGATCATTACTCGTACACTCACGTCGGGTTGTACCATAATAATATACCCTGATCGCATCGACCTCATTGATGATGATTCGCGCTGCTGGTGCGTACCTGAGCCCGCGCGTATCACATTATCTCCCGAAGGCTGGACTACTTTAAAACGTGTGTTATTCGGTCATTTGGATGGCGATAGTATTTATCTGGATCACGATGTATACATTTTTCGCGGCCCTTATTTTGCCCGATTGATCTCTCTCAAACGAGGCGGATTTACACTGGAGCCCGATCTGTGGACGGCTTTGCAAAAAATAGTTCCCGTGGTCGATAAAGTATTCTCTGCACACGACCCGCCTCTCACAGAATAGAGCCTATAAATACCAGGGGAAGAGACAGAGTGTGTATCAGTTGGACATTGAGAGCAAGCATGTCGTTACCACTACGTGCCATATTGCCTCTTACACACAGTGTACGGTTATACGTTTATGCAGATAAAGTCAAACTGGCGGAAGACCATCTAGCTATTTATTGGACACCCGCTGAAATGTTATGGAATCCGGTGACACTAGAGCGTGATGGATGGAATAAGTTAAAACGGGTATTGAGCGGAGAATTGGACGGAGAGCTCGTTCACCTGGATAATGCCATGTACGTGTATACCCTATCCAACGACCGTATACGTCTAGGCCGGTATAAAGATAAGCGCAGTATCAGCCTTAAGCCTTCTGTGTGGGAAGCCTTGACGAAAATAAGGCCTATTGTCGATCAGTTAATGGCACCGGACGATCGATCCCCTCGGCAATTATCGTGGGTTCGTGCTATAGCAGAAGCGTTCGCTGAACCGAATGAAAGACGACATGAGGCAGAATATTGTTTCTGTAAACCAGAGACTACTACACCCAGGAAAAAAAGGCCTATATGTAAAGAATGCACAGCGGCTAGAGAGTCAGTGTACCCCCGGGAAGAGATCGATTCGGTCGGGGCGAACGAAGTCCATGATGCGGCGGCGGACGGGAAAAAAGGAGATTAACAAAGTATTATCTGATTTGTATTACAATCCAACGAGTGCAGCTGCCTATAGTGGTGTGGGGGCATTGACTCGAGCGGCCCAAGGCATCAGTCAAAGTGAAGTTCGAGACTGGTTAAAAACTCAGGACACCTACAGTTTGCATCGAGCTGCCCGACGTCATTTTCATCGTAACCGGGTCATCGTGGGAGGGATAGACGCGCAATGGCAGTCGGATTTAGTGGACATGAGTCGATTTGCACCTGACAATAATGGAAATCGATACATATTGACGTGTATCGATATTCTATCCAAATATGCCTGGGTCCTACCCGTTCGTACCAAAACAGGAGAGAATCTCATAGCCGCGTTCCAGCAGATTTTCAAGACGGGGCGCAAACCTCTTTATTTACAAACAGATGAAGGCACAGAATTTCTCAACCGACCCTTTCAAGCCTTTCTTAAGAAAAAGAAGGTATTTTTTTTTCACACCTATAATGAGACGAAAGCATCGGTAGTGGAACGCTTTAATCGCACCTTCAAAGGACGCATGTATAAATATTTTACGGCTCAAAACACTCGACGCTACCTGGATGTACTTCCTCAACTGGTGCAAGGCTACAATCGAGCATATCATCGCAGTATCCAGCGAGCGCCCCGGACTGTGACAGAAGGGAACGAACATGAAGTACGGGCTACGCTGTACTCCTCCAGTCCACCCTTGACGGCACCCCGTTACAAACGGGGCGATGTAGTGCGGATCAGTAAAGTGAAAGGACAATTTGAAAAAGGGTATTTACCCAATTGGAGTGAAGAACATTTTGTCATCGTACGTCATAAACCTCGACAACCCCACGTCTATCAACTGGAAGATCTACAAGGCGAGAGACTGCAAGGCACGTTTTACGAGGCAGAATTACAACCCATAGTGAAAACATCGAAAGACTACTACACGGTGGAAAAGATTTTGAAAACGGAACGTCGACGTGGGATTCCCTATCATTTCGTCAAATGGCAAGGCTGGCCTCGTTCCTTTAATTCCTGGGTATCCGGCCGTGACATGAAACGTCTATAAATTCTAACGTCTATCGCCCCCTGCCTTCAGTATAGGATTTGTACCATGGATAGTACACGTCTTCCCATACTGTTAAGAACTCGAAAAGCACAAGTCGGTACTGTGTTGTGTCTAGTCGTGGTTCTGGGTACGTTATTTACCGGTGTGTTCTACGATTTATCGTACGTGATATCCTGTTTCAATACCCTGCGTTCTGCATCAGCCACCACGACCACGACCACCCCACTGCCTACACCAGCCAAGACGTCAAGCGTCCGCCACGTCTCAACGCAGACACCTACCACCACATCGTCTACTCCAGCCATCACGTTACCCCGCTACATCCAGCCAACAACGACGATCGGTACTACAACTCATCCTCCATCATCATCAGCCCTGAGAAGCGAGCCTTCCACTCTACCCTCTAGTACCACGACACCGTTAAACAGATTTGAAGTGGATTCCCGTGAATCACACCATTTACCCCGACAACGGTATCCCTTCGAGTACTATCCTCTGCGCCGACCCCGACAAATCTTCGAGTACTATCCCCTGCGCCGACAACTGACTTCTAAACGTCGAATCACCCCCTAAAGAAAATGGACCCACGATGGCAGCATCCATTCACGTGCCTCATCGCTGGACCGACCGGGTCGGGAAAATCACATTTTGTTCAACGTCTCATCCAACATGGGTCAGCCCTGATTTCACCGCCTCTAGCTCGTATCCTGTGGTGTTATGGCGCTTGGCAGCCCGCGTACGAGGCACTGGCCCGTGTCCCAGGAGTCACCTTAGTGGAAGGCTTACCGCCTGAGGAACTACCCCAAGACACCTTAGTGGTGGTAGACGATCTCATGACGGAAACGGATAGTCGAATCACCCGTCTCTTTACCAAAGGCAGCCATCATCGGCGGTTGAGCATCATTTACATCGTACAGAATCTATTCAGTAAGAACAAAGAACACCGGAACATTAGTTTAAATGCTCAGTATGTGGTGTTATTCAAAAACCCCAGAGACGCGTCACAAATTACCCACCTGGCTCAACAGATGTACCCTAAGAACACGGCCTTTGTACGAGAAGCCTTTGAAGATGCCACCCAACCTGCTCATGGGTATCTCCTCATCGACTTGAAACAAGACACGCCCTCAGCCCTTCGATTGCGTACCCTGATTTTTCCCGGTGAACTACAGACGGTGTACACCCCCAAATGAGGATAAAAGAAGAAGATAACGGTGGCTAGCCTTCATTCAATCATCATGTCTGCACGCGTACGCAAGCACGCGCCCGCTCTGCGGGTATTACGCAGCGCGCCCCCGGAAGTGGGCCGGGCCCTGGTGCGCGGCGCGGATGCCGACTTGGTCCGGTGTTTGTGTGAAGTAGCCCATAATGTGTTAAAAGGCAATGTGCCCCTCAGTCCTCTGCAGAAAGGGAAATTGCAACGGCACAAGGCGGGTCTCCGAACGTTGGTCAAGAAAACGGGCAGTGTCAAGAAAAAGAAACAGGTGTTACAGCGAGGTGGATTTCTCGGCGCACTCCTGGCTCCCTTAGCCGCTACTGTACTAGGCCCGTTACTCGGTTCCATCTTGGGACGCTAACATGGAGCATACGAAAAAAATGATGCTGGTGGAACCTCGACTGTTACAGAGTTTACAATCTCCCTATCCCGTCCCGGCCACCGTGCAAAAACTCCAGTCTCTCGATGAAGAGATGAATAGTATTCTGCAACGTCCATTGCCCGATCACGAGAAAATTCAACTCTACCATCATACGCTGAACCAGTACCAGACGTTTATGGATCAATATAGAGGGGGCGGAAGTAGTACTAGTACGCTACCACCCACCACTACCACACCCACACCTCCATCATCACTACCCTCACCTCAGCTGGAAGAAGAAGTGTTGAGCAGTGTGCCTAAAGCCTACAAGACCAAGGCCCGTTTATTGTTAGACCGGGTGAAACAGCATGCTGATATGAGTTGGAATGCGGAAGGAAAATTACTGATTCGAAACCAAGTGGTACCGGGGTCTCATATGACCGATTTGATCAATGATATGGTGCGTTCTCGCAAACACTCTAACCCCCCGGGCTGGGAAGTCTTTGCTCAGGGCTTAAAAGACACGCACATCCCTCAAGAATTGGTAGGAAATCCTAACCGTTGGACCTTTATGCAGCAATCGAACACCCGACATCAACCACCACCATCCACCTCTTGGGCTCCCATGTCACCGCCCAAAACACCACAACAACAACGACGTGGGAAACCTAACCGAGCTAAGTCACCGCGACGATCACAACGCCCCGGTAAAGCACCCAAGGCCTGGGAATCCCTATAAAAACCCGGTACAGAAGCCAGAACAACTCAGTCGTCGTCATCATGTTTTACCTGACGTTGCCCAGTAATAGTTCACTCGATGTGTTTCCTGACAATACCTTGACCAAGTATGTCACTCAATTACCACAACCGTTACATTTACCTGGACGATGGGAATGTGGACTGGTGGAGATTCAATACCCTTACTCATGGTACAACGTACAAGACGGTGAAGTATGGTACGAAGTGACCTACGAAGATAGAATCTACAGACTGATTCTCCCCCAAGGCCAATACGATACGCCGGCGAAGTTCGTACAGGGTCTGAATGCTATGATGGAGTACAAGACTCTAAAGGAGAGCGCGGCAGATATAACCACCCTGAAAGCCTTGCGCTTCAAGAGAAACATAGCCTTCGATGTCAACGTAAACAACGACAAGAGCTCTATCATGCTCACCGAAAACGTGAACATCAGACTCAGTCCTACACTAACGCAAATGTTAAGGATGCCTTACAGCGTGATCAGGGGTGCCACCATTGTCAACGGTACCCATTTGATGGATATGAATGTAGGTATGTACGGACTGTACGTCTACTCGGATGCCGTGGACAGCCATATTGTGGGTGATATGAACACACCTCTGTTACGGGTGGTGCCCATTAGCAAGACGTATGGCGAACAAGCCACCCACAGTTTCAACCCTATCATGTTCCTGCCCGTACGCCATACCGATATCGACACGATCACGGTGGATATAAGAGATGACACGGGACGTCCGATCCCATTCGAACGAGGAAAAGTGGTGTTGACACTTGCTTTCCAACAAACCCGCTCTCCTCACTTCGTATAATATGTACGTGCCTTACCAGTGCCATACACCCAGCTATGCCGACTACTACAAGAAACAAACGGGAGGAGGCATGCCCATGTTTAGCGGGGCACGCATGCAACGAGGTCACGGCTTGGGAAACATACTGGGTAGCATTGTGAAAACGTTTTTACCCATGGTGACACGGAGTGTGAAAGCGGTGGGTAAACAAGCGGTACGCAGTGGATTGCGCGTGGCCGGTGATGTGATGGAAGGCACAGCACCCCGACAAGCCTTCAAACGCCGGGCTAAAGAAGCCGGAAGTGTATTGATGGCCAAAGCCCTTAAAAGACAAAGACCGACACAGCCCCGATTCATTCAGCGTCCAGCACACCGACGACGCACACCCCAGAGGAGGAAGAAGAGCTCCCCGAACAAGAAGAGACGTAATAGGCGAGACATCTTCGCATAATGGCCTTCATTCACTCCGAGTCCTGTCCGTCTACCAACAGTGAATTGGATTTGTGGACTGTTCCACCCACCCAAACCAGTGTAGGTGAAGGACGTTGGGTAGAACATCGACCCCTGGCTAGCCTGACGGGGATGGGTCCCGTGGAATTTACCATTGAAAACAAAGATACGGCCTACCTGGATTTAGCCCACTCCTACTTGTACGTCAAAGCCAAAATAACGAACAAGGACGGGTCGAACATAAAGGCCGATGTGAATGTAGCCCCGGTGAATCTTTGGCTGCACTCTTTGTTCCAACAGGTAGATATAAGTCTGAACGATAGACTGATCAGTACGTCCACTAATACGTACCCGTACCGAGCCTACCTGGAGACGCTGTTGTCGTACGGCAGTGATGCCAAAACATCACACTTACAAGCTGCGCTGTACTTCAGGGATATGCCCGGATACCAGAACAGCATAGTCGGTGCCAATAGTGGGTTCGTCACACGCAAAAGAATGGGAGCCGAAAGCAAGTCCATCGATATGATGGGACGACTGCACGCCGATCTGTTCCTGCAAGACCGCTACATGATGAACGGTGTTTCCATCAAGATCAAGTTGATCCGGTCCTCACCTATGTTCGCCTTAATGGCCGGTGGGCCGGGGGCATTCGATTACAACATCGTCATTGAAGAGGCAGCCCTGTTTGTCCGTACGGTAGATTTGCAACAGGGGGTGTTGCTGAGTCACATGCAAGCCTTAGCGAAAAAACCAGCCCAGTACCCCATCCGACGCGTACAGACCAAGGTGTTCTCTGTGCCCCAAGGTACGATGATGGCCAACAGAGAGAATTTATTTCTAGGGGATCTGCCTAAACGTCTTACCCTGGCGTGTGTGACCAACACCGGATTCAATGGAAATTGGGCTGAGAATCCCTTCAAATTTGAACATTTCGACATCAACTTTGTGGCACTGCACGTGGCCGGTCATCAAATTCCAGCCCGCCCCTTACAACCGGACTTTACTAGCGGAAACTATGTACGGACCTACCTGAACCTATTTACAGCCACAGGACAAAACAACCAGGACGAAGGCAATACCATCAGTCGACAAGACTTTAGCAATGGGTACACATTGTTCGCCTTTGACCTCACCCCCACCTTGGAACACGATCATCAACTGGCTTTGCTGAAGAAAGGAAACCTACGGTTGGAACTGCGTTTCTCCAAACCTCTAGACAGGACCATTAACGTGATTTGCTACGCCGAGTTTGATAACATCATCAGCGTGGATGAGCAAAGAAACGTGCTGTGTGACTACGCCAGCTAGAGATCATGAATACAGAACAGCTGATGGACATACTCCAGCGAGATCCCAAGATCCTCTTTCGAGGTGTGTTTCCACGCAATGTGTTTCCCACCCACTCCACCACTCCAGCAGCCTACATCCTAAATACAGACCCGAAGAGTCGACCCGGTGAACATTGGATAGCTGTGTACGTGGACACCCTAGGCCAAGGCGAATACTTTGATTCCTACGGACTTGCCCCCCTCCATACCGATTTGGTGAAATTCATGGACGTCTCTACTACAGAGTGGCGTTGGAATACGCAAAGATTACAAGGACCCTTGAGTAGTGTGTGCGGACAGTACTGTGTGTTTTATCTCACTCACCGGAGTAGAGGACATTCTATGCCTACCATTGTACATATGTTTGATGATTATTGTCAAGCCGAAGACCGGGATGTCCTCGTCTATGACTGGACGGCCTCTCGTTTTAATGTGCATGCACCATTTCTCTGGTTAACTTAAAAAAATGTACTGCGCGCGCATCTTGTTTTATTATTGTTATGACGTTGTTGTTCTGACGTTGAATAAAATTGATGAAAAAACACAATGATGATGGGTTTTGACTTTCTCTCTTTTTATTTAAGTCAACAAGCAAGGATTAGACTATACAAATAGAATACAGGGTACAAAATAGTAGGGTATGTACACATAGAATAGTAGTGGTATATATACAAAAAAAATTCTGCCAGGAGTAGGATTCGAACCTACGACGGGTTTCACCCACCAGCACTTAATACCGGCGCCTTAGACCACTCGGCCATCCTGACTTTTACAGTTTTATAACTCGTGTATCCACAGTTAATGTTCGACATTTTACAAGTCCAAGTATGTAGTGCTCACACCGTCGGCCAATACTTTTCGTTTGGGATAAAAGAAAGTAAAGGCGTCTCGTTGCTGGATATAGGTCCGCATCTGGTGGTCCACCACACGGAATCCTCGGTTAGTGCCACTCGCACTGGCCTGGCTTTGCAATACACCCAGGTAGAGATCTTTGTCTATGTTGGGATCGCGCCGGCTCACTCCTTTGCAGCTAAACTTATCCTCTCCACCGTCTCCTCCGTAACAGTAGTAGGTCTTGGAGGAGAGCGCGATCATAGCATCCCCACTCCACTCCAGCTTGAAGAGCCCGGGTGTCCGCTTGTCGTAGGTGTAGTGATCGCGTCGGGGTAGCCACTGGTCCCGTTTCGCCTCATATTGTGCCCGTAACTCGGGTTTGACGAGAGACTCCCAGTCCGGGTGGGAAATGGCCATGTAGGCCGAATCTGTGTCCATTTCCATGAGTTGCCAGTCTGAGGGATCAAAATACACACCCATAAAATCATAGATGAATTCCAGCATCCTCAGCTTGGCCATCTGATAGACCATACACCCAATTTGGAGGGGTAAATTATACCGGATAGTCTTCTTGGCTGACGTCACTTCATAGGTGTGGTCATCGATCACCTCCACGGATCGAAACAGCGGGGAATTCACTTTTTTGCGAGCTTGGGTAGTCGTGCAAATGTTCACGTTGACGTGCTTATCCTGGTTGGTTACTGTTTTTCCATAATAACCATTGCCAGTGAGTTTCCAACATTCAGCCATGATGGCCTGACTCGGGAATTCATCACCTTGACGACGGGCCTTCGTCACGAGGTCGGCGTTCTCGGCAAAACAAGCCTCAGGCACGTACTGGATCACCTGATAGATTTGAGTAATTTCCAAACCGTGTTGCATGTACCACTGCAGTAAGGGGGTGCCCAGCAAGATTTTGTCGGCCCACATACTTCCAATCAACATGCGGCGAGGTTTAGGCAAACACTCGTGTTGCTCCGCGTAGGCGCCCATGGTCTCTCCAATGTCAGACCGACCCACCAGCGTGTTCTTGAAGATAGGCGGACACTGGGCGAAGAGGGGCTTGAGAGTGTCGGGAACATGCACATTACATTCTACAAAGCCGTAGAGCTCACCCGAACGAATGGCGTCCAACATCTGGGGTAGACTGAGCAGTCGCCGACGACTCAAGGGATATTCACGTTCTTTTAAGAACCGTTGTAAATGGGGTAGGGCCTGACACATGGTGTGGAATTCACACTCCCACATCTCTATGAGATGGAATCCTCGCTCTTTGACATAATCACCGTTGATCACTACTTCGTCCCGTAATTCTTTTGCCGATTTTCCACGTCGCTCATTGAAGCGTCCCGCACTAAAATGACATTCGTGGCCGTGCCAGTAACACCCGTAAAACTGAAATACAGTGGGTGTGCCTTGTACAAGGGCAAACCCATCGACGGGCAGTCGGCGATCTCCTATTCGCTTCCCCGTGTCGTTGGTCTGGTGACGTATATAAATGGCCCGTCTATACGCTTCCCAATCTAACCACTGGTCGGCGAGATGTTTATAGGGCGTCCTTTGAGGTGTAAAATGCCGACCTTCTGCCCACCAACGTGTATAATGCCCACTGGGCATAGGTTGTGCGAGCGACCACAGGTACAAGGCATTGGCGTCAAATCCAATGATTTTGGCACAGGGTTTCCCACTAGGGAGAGTCGTCACATCCTTCTCATGGTAGCGGTGGAAAATAAGACTGGGGCCACCCACAATGTTCTGCTTCAAACAATCGTGCATGTCTGCATCTTTTCGTTGTATGAGTGAAAAGTACGTAGGACACTCTTGAAACAGATGGCGAAGCGCCAGACCGGGTAAACTCAAGCACTCTTTGAAGATGTCCACACGCATTTGGCGACGAAAGAGTTGCACCATTTTCTCGGCCGCTTCGAGAAAGGGCACGACGTCCAAATTGTTGTACCACACCAGGAAATCTCGCAACGTCTTCATGCTGTGGCAGTTCCATACCTGCTGGAGTTCGATGTAGGTGGCCTCCGGCAGAGCTTCCCCTTTCAGGTCATTGTAAAACGCTTCCCGAGGTGGTAACTGGGTGTCTTCTAAGCGGTCCAGGCTCGTCATATAGGTGTAAGGAAAGTAACCTTTGGTTTGTGCACAGTCATAGGCCTTGACCCACTGGTCATAGCTACAATTAGGTGCCAGGTAATTGCGTATATCGAGAAAATGCAGTGATGTGGTAGTGAGGGCCATATGGTTGTTGATCTTCTTGATGACCGACTTCAGGGTATCGGAGTGCGCCAAGTAAGGGTAGAGAAATTCCTTCACCATGTTCAAATCGTATCGCCCCGAATTGAAGCCGAGCACCGGTAACTGACCTAAGTATTGAAGGAACCGTAACTTCAATTTCTTCGCATAAGGTTTAGGTAATGGGACATCCTGCGACTGCAGAGGCTGGGACTGCTGGGACTCGGACTCGGACTCGGACTCTTCATCGTCGCTGAACGCTACACCCGGTTCAGGAATGCGGTCGTCCAGCTGGGTCAGTACGTCGTCGAACTTGGCCACCAACAATTCCGTACTGGCCGCACTCACTCGCTCTAAATACTCCATCATACGGGTGATCAACTCATGGGCTTCTCCCGTGGACACGAAACACACCGGTGCAGCGTCATAGCCAGGTACATTGGATGAAATGCTGACACTGAGGGGGATATGTCGATGTGTCCACTGCGTTTTAGCCGAAAACAGGTCCATGGGCTCCAACACGGCCTCAAAATCATAGCATGCCCGGTAGGGAAAATAACGGTCCTCTTCCGGTATGATGATACCCTCCTCGGCCAGTTCCTGGAAAATAGTAGGTGTATTATGATACACTCCACCCGGATAGACTCGCTTGACACTGTTGTCACAGATTTTCTCGTGGCAATGTAAGCTGTAAGACTGGTTAAACACACGATGGCATTGGGCACAACTGAAAGACTGAGCGTACAGGCTCATATTGGTAATGAGCGAAAAATGACTCACGCCATTGTCATCGAACACATTCACTTTCATCGTAGCAGCATACCGTTCTGTGGATCGACGAACCAATTCAGCCACAAAGGTGTCGTCATCCTCCCGTCGTAATCGATAAACAAAGATATTAATATCGAACAATGTTTCCACATCATCCAAATTCTTAAAGGGAACTCCACGGAAGTGCCGCTTATCCATGTCGTGCTGCTCTAGATATTCTTCCCAATAGCCATCGGCCACTGTGTCACAAGCCTGGGGGTCACACTCGTCCAGATGCACGGCCAAACACCGAAACAGACATTTCCGGTCTTTGTAGGGTCCCTTTTTTTTTCCTGCTGTTAATGCATACAGGCCTTTTCGAAAAAGCAACCACGGGGGAAGTTGTACAGGAGCACCGATGGGGTGATCTCGCATTTTCGTGATGAAAAATGTGACGTTAGTCACCATTTCCACCAACCATTGTGTATTGGGGCGTTGCAGGCGGGCCCACTCCAACGGGTCTAATGTAGTGAGTTGCTCGACCACCGGCTCCAGAGAAATCGCATCCGTCACGGTGAACGGCTGATCAAACACATACGAATTGTTACTGGGATAGAAATACCGCAGTTGGTCCGTCTCTTTGTGCCGTAAGATATACCCAAATGTGACATTCAACTTATAGGCTGTCACCTGATCTTTGAAAATGTTCTCGGCATATGTAGTGAGATACGTGAGGTCCTCCAGCCGAAAATTGTATAAGTCCAAAAGACGACGATCACGATGAAAACAATGGCGTATGGTAGCCCAGTGTCGTTGATAAATGGCCCTGACACGTGCATCTTCAGGCAAGACTTCAACCGGAGGTGCTGCTGGGTCGAAGGGAAAATCTTCTCCACGTCTCATGCTTACTCGAAAAAAGTAAATGGATGGCTGTGCTGGCTGCGTGGCTGGCTGGCTGGCTGGCTGGGAGACAGGTCAGGTAAGTCAGATTGAATACACCCTTGCCCTAAAAAATGAACTCCTTTTATAGCCCATTGACCTCATTTGCATATTTTCAGCGGACAACAGGCCGCCATCTTGAAAACGACCACCCCTAACATACAAAAACAAGCCACCATCTTGAAAACGACCACCCCTAACACACACAAACAAGCCGCCATCTTGAAACACACCCAAAGACCTCATTTGCATATTTTGAGGGGACAACAGGCCGCCATCTTGAAAACGACCACCCCTACCACACACAAACAAGCCGCCATCTTGAAACACATATGCAAATGAGGGCTGGGGAAAACCCATAACACACACAAACAAGCCGCCATCTTGAAACCGACCACCCCTACCCTACAAAAACAAGCCGCCATCTTGAAACCGACCACCCCTAACCTACAAAAACAAGCCGCCATCTTGAATACGACCATCCCCACCCTACAAAAACAAGCCGCCATCTTGAAAACGACCACCCCTAACCTACAAACACAAGCCGCCATCTTGAATAAACACAATGAACCCAATGACCTCATTTGCATAAAAAACACATTTAAGCCGCCATCTTGAAACCGACCACCCCTACCCTACAAAAACAAGCCGCCATCTTGAATACGACCACCCCTAACATACAAAAACAAGCCGCCATCTTGAAACCCACCACCCCCACCCTACAAAAACAAGCCGCCATCTTGAAACCGACCACCCCCACCATACAAAAACAAGCCGCCATCTTGAATAAACACAATGAACCCAATGACCTCATTTGCATAAAACTCATTTGCATATACTCACGCATGCGCACACACACACTCACAACCCCAAAATAAATTCTGCGCATGCGCAGTGAAGAGCTAAATGTAGCAGATCCATCCTCCCTACTACTGGGGAGGTTGCATATTGGACTAGAGCGTGAGTTGAATTGAATTGAATTTTATTCTCTTAATCTTGTACAAGACATAGAGATACGAAAATAGCAAACCACATATCCGGCAGCAATACAGTACTGCGCTTCAATCAGAACAATAGAAGGGAGATAAACCCCAACAATCAAACAGAAGGGAGATGAAACATCAAATCTGATCAACCCCTAAAATATATATAGCTATGTGTAAATCAAACTATATTCAGCCAAAACGAAAAATTGTTAGGAAATACGAATGGTTTTGAAACCTTGTAAAATGAAAGAAGAAATCTTACATTGCAAGCCAATATTGTCGGAACTCATTAAATTGTAAAAATTAAGTTTGGAGGGTCTTACCCAATATTTCCTGGGTAAATGCTTTTCACGAATGGTTGACAATGAAGGGCATTCTAAGATAAAGTGATACTCATCACCTATTTTAGACAAAGAACATTTCTGGCACAACCGGTCAGCGACTTCAACATTATTAAAACGACCAGTCACAATAGGTAACTTATGATTTCCTGTACGGAATCGACATAAAGATACAGCTTTGTTATAAGGCAATTTAACTAGATAATTTTCTAAACATGGTTTAGGTTTGAACTCCTTATATAATACAAACATGGAGCTTTCAGAAAGCTTAGAGTTCCATTCCTGATAGTGTTGATCTAATAAACGTTGTTTAACAGTATTGTATAACCAAGTAAGGTTTGGGAAATTCTGGTTCAGCCAAATATTGGTAAGACCACATGAATCAAGAATACTTTTGATAGATAGAAGCCACTTAGAAGAGAATATATTTGACGTATGAAAATGCAGTAATGCTCCATAAATACAACTGGAGTATTTACCTTGGGTGTCTATCAATAATTTGCCCCAAAACTTTATCATTCTAAGCTTAATTTTAACTCTTAGAGGGCTGCACCCAAACTCACCAAATATATATGTATTTGACGTTCGCTTCCCTAATTTTACGGAGAATTTATAAAACATTAATTGTAGTTTCTCAATGATATCACAGTTTTCAAAACCCCACACTTCACTACCATAGAGTAATACAGGCAGGACCATATGTTCAAATAAATCGATTTGAACATCAAGTGGTAAATCAAGACATCTACTCTTTTGGATAACAGCAAACATGGCTTTACGAGCTTGTTCAAAGAGATACTTTCTACATCTGAAGAAGTTGCCATTATAAAAGAATAAAACACCCAGATATTTATAACTGTCAACAATGTCGATCTTTACTCCATTGAGATAAAACAAAAATTTACTGTAGTTAGCTTTTCTAACACTAAAGATGACAATTTTAGTTTTTGATGCATTAATGTCAAATTTCCAAATTTTACAATAATTTGCAAAGACATCCAAGGAGTGCTGTAGCTCTTCTGCTGAGGTTGCGAGTAGCAAAGTGTCATCAGCATATAAGATTAACAGTAGTTTTAAATATGTATCCAACTCTTCCTGTGTCTTATCATCTGCAAAAATTCGTAAACAATTCACATCTGTTTTTCGCATAAATTCCTCGAGGTCGTTAAGATAAATAGCAAAAAGAAATGGCTACAGATTCTCGCCTTGTCTATCACCTTTGTAACTCTGGAAGTACTCAGACTTTACTCCATCTTTTACCACACAAGATCTTATATTATTATACATGTTAAATATAACCTGAACAACTTTTCCATTAATACCACTTTTAACTAACTTCAACCATAATCCAGTACGCCATACAGAATCAAATGCTTTATGATAATCTATAAATGCACAAAACAGTTTCTGTTTCTGACTAAGACAAAGATCCACAATAGACTTCAATAAAAATATATGATCAGAAGTACTATGGTGTCTTCTAAACCCTGCCTGGTATTCAGGTATCAGTTGCATAGAGTCTGCATAGTTATTTAACCTGGTATTAAGAACACTTGGTCACGTGTGTTTCGGTCTGTCAGGGAACTGTCAGTGACGTCACGGGAATTATATCTTGCCAATACATGGCGTGTGTACCATTTAAACTGATGGTTTTCTATTGAAACGTGCTTTCGAATGAAAAGAATAAACAGTTTTTAGAATATCTGACGTAAATCAGAGACTCGCAGGGAAATATTTAAGGCTTCCGCGAGAGTGATTGGGCTTCGGAGCCATGCGTATCAAACCGTTCCGGCGCGTCACATCTGGAGATTCATAGGAAATTCATGTTGTCGTCCCCCGAGCGTAGAATCAGTCCCCTTCGTAGATTTCCGCTCGGGAGTTCCGAATGTTGCCGCACATGTCCAAAATATTTCTAGAACCAGTAGAAGAAGTCTCTGCTACCATTCACCATGATGCGTTTACAGCCCAGGGAACGGATGGACCCGGGGGAAGAGAAGAAAAATGCTCGATCAGCAGCAAAGCAGAGTTTGACAGTTTTTGTCATTACTTGTGCTTTTATTAGAGTTTGTAAGTTTGTCCTCGAAAATTAGGCCTTCCATAATACAGACAGGATGCTCAGCACAGAGAATAACAGATCTCTAAGGCCCAAGCATCTGAACTTCTTTTAAAAAATCATTTACATATTGGTTTTTGGGGTGTTTTGAAGAAAAAACGAAATAGACAGGTGATAAAAAGACAGAGAAAAAAATAAAAATAGAAAATAAAATAATAATGCCAGGTATTTGTTAGCTAAATAATATATAGCCCTCCCGAGTATGAGGGCTATAGGTCGGCCCCAGTCACCTCCAGCGAGGGTTTTAGATAATTTTATTACGAATCACCCACCTCTGAAACTTCCGTACATCTAATCTCTATCCCCTCCTGCGCACTATTTTAAAATCTTGCGCACTATTGTGAAATAGTGACGCATATATCGCCGTCTGAATTTTCCAGTCGAAAACTTCAACTCTCTACGCGCCATGTTGGTGACGTCACGCTATATGTGTATATGGGCCATTTGCGCGTGAAGTGAAAGTCGTCGACTGGAAAATTCAGACGGCGATATATTCGTTACTATTTCACAATAGTGCGCAAGATTTTAAAATAGTGCGCAGGAGGGGATAGAGATTAGATGTACGGCAGTTTCAGAGGTGGGTGATTCGTAATAAAATTATCTAAAACCCTCGCTGGAGGTGACTGGGGCCGACCTATAGCCCTCATACTCGGGAGGGCTATATATTATTTAGCTAGGTATTTGTTTGAAGTGTTAACCTGTTAGTCAAACATTCAGATTTTAGAAACACCAGGGACTCTGCATGACGTAAGATTGCCAGCTTTAATAAACAGTGGCATTTATTTCTACCAACTGGGGTGTGAAATATCCCTACCTGATGCTCCTTTAATAGTTACCAATTTTTTTCTGGAAGCTAATTCCTTCTTCTTCTTGCTTGGCGACCAATTTTTTTCTGGAAGCTAATTCCTTCTTCTTGCTTGGCGCTTTTAATAATGTTTCAAACAAACAAGCCTTTTTTACGGTGACCCCGACCTTCCCAATATAATGTCTTTCTGTGTATATCGGTATGCATAATGACCCCATAACACACAACAATAGCATCTGCTATTATATGGGGGCCGGAGGTGTGGGTCGCTGTGCAAAAGGCTTATTTACAGCTAAGTTACCAGAAAATAACTGGTAAGGAGCATGAGGATGACAATTTATATGATATAGGTTATACATGACAAAAATCAACATTCGACCTGTGTGACTATCAACTGCAGGTATTACAGTTGTGGTTAACACTGGGTTAGTCCAAGCTTCCCCTAACCTTTCCACCACAAGAGATAGTTAAATTCTGACAGATAGTCCTGGCTGAGGTTAGCCAAGTATAACATGGCTTTATGATCCAGCAGATTTAAAACGTAGGAAATCAGACCAGAAATTAACATGCACACATGATCCCAAGCCCCAGTATCACTATCTATGGTCTCTCCCTCAGCAATTAAAAATACAAAAAAAATCGACCGTAGAGGTCCACGTCCCCTGCCAGCAGCACCAGTTATGGTGAATTGCATTCACCATAACTGGTCCTGCTGCTGCGGGTGACGTGTATCTCTATCGTCGATTTTTTTGGTCGATGAAATTCCATATCATTGATTAAGATTATGATTTTGAAAATGGAGATCTGTCTGAAGAGCCAGACATTCCACAAGTCGAGCAGTTCAATAGTTCTCGAGTTATTGTCCGGACAAGATCTAACTACTGAAAATCCAAGACAGCTGGAAGTTATCTTGTATTACACAGGTAACTGAAAAGCAATCCCAACTGTCCTCTCATCGATGTTAAGACGCTCTCCAAGTTTGAGGTCGATCAGTTCAACCATTCTCGAGTTATTGGTCATACAAGGAGTGTGTAAAGAACCAACTGCTGGCAATGCAAGATGGCTAATGGCAGCCATCTTGGATTACACAGGTAACTGAAAGGCATTGCTAACCGTTCTCTCACTGATGTCAAACCACTCCCCAAGTTTGAAGTCGATCAGTTAATTCCGTATTGAATTATTTCCCGGACAAGATCCAAGTGCTTAGAATTCAAGGTGGCTAACTGTGGCCATCTTGGATTAGGCAGGTAACTGAAAAGCAATCCCAGCTGTCCTCTCACTGAATGATGTCAAATCACTCTCCAAGTTGATCAGTTCAATAATTCTAGAGTTATTGGTCGGACAATAAATGTGTAACGATCCAACTGCTGACAATGCAATATGTCTGACGGCGGCCATCTTGGATTACACAGGTAACAGAAAAGCAATCCCATCCGTCCTCTCACTGATGTGAAGACACTCTGCAAGTTTGAAGACGATTCAATGGTTCTCGAGTTATTGGTCGGAATAAAAATGTGTAAAGATCCGACAACGCAAAATGGCTGATGGCTGCCATCTTAGATTACACAGGTAAATGAAAAGCCATCCCCGACTGTTCTCTCACTGATGTCAAGACACTCTCCAAGTTTGAAGTCGATCGGTTCAAAAGTTACCGAGTTATTGGTTTGACAACAAATGTGTGAAGATCCAACTGCTGACAGTCCAAGATGGTTGATGACAGCCATCTTGGATTACACAGGTAACTGAAAAGCAATCCCAACCATCCTCTCACCGATGTCAAGAAACTTTCCAAGTCTGAAGTCAATCGGTTTAATAGTTCTCGAGTTATTGGTTGGACAGGAAATGTGTAAAGATACAACTGCTGATGTACAAGATGGCTGATTGCGGCCATCTTGGATTACACAGGGTAGTTGAAAAGCAATCCCAACCGTCCTCTCACCGATGTCAAGACACTCTGCAAGTTTGAAGTCGATTGGTTCAATGGTTCTCAAGTTATAAATGTGAAACGGAATTACGGATGCCCGGTGTGTTTCTAAGTCCCTCCCCACTGATGTGGCGGGGGACAAAAAAGGACGATAAGGACATAATCTGACCCTGTCTAACACACTGCAGTAAACTGACCAGGTCCACAAAACTTGATAAAAGACAAGAGTTTTGACCCAATGGATGTCTGAGATGTATAGGCTTGGTAATTGTTCATTCTTCTTCATTTTCAGTGCCATTGGTATTGGATAAAGTAATGAGCTGATGACAACAGATGATGAAAGAATACATCCATGGACCATGCTGTTGAACAAAAGACAGGAACTAACTGTGGTGGTTTACTGTTCACAGTGATTATATGACTACAGCAGTGATTATATGACTAAAGAGATGTGCAAATAATGAAGGAAATGGGAGAGGTTCAACAGTAACTGGACAGGACAGTGAATATTAATTTGGACAAGTTATTCTTTAGGAGTCAATTACTCCCTAGACACTATGGAGATTAGAAATGCCACAGTTTTGTTACACTGACACAATAAATGTTGACATGTAGAGCCAAAACACTTGACATTGTTAATGTATTATTTTTCATGAGAACACTTCATTTCACAGTACACAGGTCTTTGTCAGAAGCAGATAGCTGTGGAATACTGGCCCATGTCGTCAGTAACGGATATCTGTCCAATACTGACTCCTGTCATTGGCAACAGCTGTCCAATACTGACCCGTGTCATCAGTATCAGATAGCTGTCCAACGCTGACGCGTGTCATCAGTAACAGATGTCCAATACTGACCCATGTCATCAGTAACAGATCCTAGATAGCTGCCCAATATTGACTCCTGTTGTCAGTAACAAATAGATTTTCAATACTGACATATATGTCATCAGTAACAAATAGCTGTCCAATACTGACCCATGTCATCAGTAAGAAACCTAGATAGCTGTGCAATACTGATCCATGTCATCAGTAACAGATAGCTGTTCAATACGGACCCATGTCATCAGTAACAGATAGCTGTCCACTACTGACCCATGTCATCAGTTTCAGATAGCTGTCCAATACTGACCCACATCATCAGTAACAGATAGCTGTCCAATACTGACCCATGTCATCAGTAACAGATATCTGTCCAATACTGACCCATGTCATCAGTAACAGATAGCTGCCCAATACTGACCCATGTCATCAGTAACAGATAGCTGTCCAATACTGACCCATGTCATCAGTAACAGATAGCTGTCCAATACTGACCCATGTCCTCAGTAACAATCCTAGATAGCTGTGCAATACTGACCCATGTCATCAGTAACAGATAGCTGTCCAATACTGACCCATGTCATCAGTAACAGTAACAGATAGCTGTCCAATACTGACCCATGTCATCAGTAACAGTAACAGATAGCTGTCCAATACTGACCCATGTCATCAGTAACAGATAGCTGTCCCATACTGACCCATGTCATCAGGAGCAGATAGCTGTCCAATACTGACCCATGTCCTCAGTAACAATCCTAGATAGCTGTGCAATACTGACCCTTGTCCTGAGTAACAAATAGCTGTCCAATACCGACCCGTGTTGTCGGTAACAGATAGCTGTCAATGCTGACCCATGTCGGTAACAGATAGCTGTCAATGCTGACCCATGTCGTCAGTAACAGATAGCTGTCAATAGCCCCATGGGGCTCCCTTGACCTCGGGTGTTGTTGTGCACACTCCAGATCATGGTAAGAATAGTTGCCTTTTACGACAAGCTCTCTGAGGAGCTGAGGCTAAACTGGGGCACCCAAGGGGTTCCCGGGTGTTAAAAGGAATAGGACCCTACCCCTATGGTTTCCGGGTGTGAAAAGGAATAGGACCCTACCCCTATGGTTTCCGGGTGTGAAAAGGAATAGGAACCAAACGTCGTGATATGACTGAAATAGTGTTGAAAGCGACCTAAATCATATTCACTCACTCACTCACTAGCTGTCCGTACTGACTTGTGTCATCAGTAACAGATAGCTGCCCAATACGGACCTGTGTCATCAGTAACAGCTGTCCAATACTGACCCATGTCATCTGTAACAGATAGTTGTCCAATATTGACCCATGTCATCAGTAACAATCCTAGATAGCTGTCTAATACTGACCCATGTCATCAGTAAAAGATAGCTGTGCAATACTGACCCATGTCATCAGCAACAGATAGCTGTCCAATATTGACCCATTTCATCAGTAATAGATAGTTGTCCAATGCCCAATACTGACCTGTGTCATCATTAAAAGATTGCTGTCCAATACTGACCCACATCATCAGTAACAGATAGCTGTCCAATACTGACCATGTCATCAGTAACAGATAGCTGTCTAATACTGACCCATGTCATCAGTAACAGATAGCTGTCCAATATTGACCCATGTCATCAGTAACAGATAGCTGTCCAACACTGACCTGTGTCCTGAGTAACAGATAGCAGTCCAATATTGACCTGTGTCATCAGAAACAGATAGCTGTCTAATACTGACCTGTGTCATGAGTAACATATAGCTGCCAATGCTGACCCATGTCATCAGTAACAGATAGCCGTCTAATACTGACCCGTGTCATCAGTAACAGATAGCGGTCGAAAAACTGACCTGTGTCATCGGTAACAGATAGCTGTCTACTACTGACCTGTGTCATGAGTAACATATAGCTGCCAATGCTGACCCATGTCATCAGTAACAGATAGCTGTCTAATACTGACCTGTGTAATCAGTAACAGATAGCTCTCAATACTGACCCATGTCATCAGTAACAGATAGCTGTCCAATACTGACCCATGTCATCAGTAACAGATAGCGGTCGAAAAACTGACTTGTGTCATCGGTAACAGATAGCTGTCTAATACTGACCCGTGTCATCAGTAACAGATAGCTCTCCAATACTTACCCATGTTGTCAGTAACAGATAGATGTCCAATATTGACCTGTGTCCTGAGTAACAAATAGCTCTCCAATACTGACCTGTGTCAGTAACAGATAGCTGCCCAATACTGAGTGAGTGAATATGATTTAACGTCGCTTTCAACACTATTTCAGTCATATCACAACGTTTGGTTCCAATTCCTTTTCACACCCGGAAACCACACAGGTAGGGTCCAATTCCTTTTCACACCCGGGAACCCCATGGATGCCCCAGTTAGTCGCCTCTTACGACAAGCTCTCTGAAGAGCTGAGGCCTATTCTTATTATGACCTGGTGTTTGCACGACACTCCAGGTCAATCCCTGGGAGCCCCACGGGGCCATCAGAAACAGATAGCTGTCCAATATTGACCTGTGTCATCAATAACAGATAGCTGTCCAATACTGACCCATGTCATCAGTAACAGATAGCTGTCCAATACTGACCCATGTCGGCAGTAACAGATAGCTGTCCAATACTGACCCATGTCATCAGTAACAATCCTAGATAGCTGTGCTCTACTGACACAGGTCATCAGTAACAGATAGCTGTCCAATACTGACCCATGCCGTCCGTAACAGATAGCTGTGCAATACTGACCCATGTCATGAGTAACTGATAGCTGTTCAACACTGACCCATGTCATCAGTAACAGACAGCTGTTCAATACTGACCCATGTCATGAGTAACCGATAGCTGTTCAACACTGACCCATGTCATCAGTAACTGATAGCTGTCCAATACTGACCGATGTCATCAGTAACTGATAGCTGTTCAATACTGACCCATGTCATCAGTAACAGACAGCTGTTCAATACTGACCCATGTCCTGAGTAACAAATAGCTGTCCAATACTGACCCGTGTCGTCGGTGACAGATCGCTGTTCAATACGGACCCATGTCATCAGTAACAGATAGCTGTCTACTACTGACCTGTGTCATCAGTAACGGATAGCTGTCCAATACTGACCTGTTAATACTGACCCATGTCATCAGTAACAGATAGCTGTCCAATACTGACCTGTGTCCTGAGTAACAAATAGCTGTCCAATATTGACCTGTGTCAGTAACAGATAGCTAATACTGACCTGTGTCATCAGTAACAGATAGCGGTCTAATACTGACCCGTGTCATCAGTAACAGATAGCTGTCTAATACTGACCTGTGTCATCAGTAACAGATAGCTGTCTAATACTGACCTGTGTCATCAGTAAAAGATAGCTGCCTAATACTGACATGTCATCAGTAACAGATAGCT
>JAVTVY010015251.1:0-68455 GCA_036873755.1 Hanleya hanleyi | reverse complement strand
ACACAAATAAATGAATATGAATCAGATTCAGGAACTTTATTCTTGTACATGTCTACAATACAATATCATTGAACTTTGACTGCAGCTTGCAGTGTGCATGAATACATAAAACATGAACGAATGCCTCTATGCATTCTGAGCTACTACGTTTACCACAATTCGGACACCTATTGCAGGTTTACTGCCAATCTCTAGTTCAGAAAATATATAATTTTAAATTTTCGGTGTTGTATTCTTTATCGGGGAACTGTCAATTCATTGGATCGTCAAAAAATTGTGATAACAGTTGAATACCTCGACAAATTTGTTTCCATGCATCTTCCACTGTTACCACATATGCAACTGTCATTTGCCTAGACTTTCTTTACAGTATTGACGAAGTCTCTTCAATAATTAGAGGTACGCTTCCCAAATTCATACCACGTATGCAACGAGAGACACATCAGAAACATATTGAACAGGACCAATTCCTTCTCTGTTTTTTAGCAGCCTTGGATGCTTTCATTTTGTTGTATTTTGCAGACAATCAAGGCCCATATCATACCTGACAAAGTGATGTGTTTGCCCGCCCATGGGGATTTACCGGATATGACGTCATTAAATGGAAATTTAAAGTTCACGCGCAGGGACGGAAAGGGTTTGTATGCGTGGTGCTGAAATGCCCTTTTCGCCAAGAGAAAATGAAACATTCGTCCCAGCTTTTTGGAAAAATGTCAGTTTTGTAAAAATAGAATTGTCATCAGCGAACATGCTAAGCACACTCAGCAACCGCCAAACAAGGTTATCTCCCCTTCTGCCAGTCGATCGACCCTGCTGTCATTCAGTTTACATATAGCCCTGTACCAAAACATCATTTCACACTACGTGAATCTTACCAGCCAAACAGTCCTTATCAGCATATCAAATACTGAGATATTTAATTTTGCATATGTGAATGTGGGGTAAGGATTCCGAAAAACAAACATTGCTTGTTTGTTTTCAAACAAACGATGGCTTTGGTATAGTGTTGTTGTTGTTGTTGTTGTTGTGAAGAGATGAAACGCGGATATTCTCTAATGGACGACGGCTGGATTATGAATGACCGACTAGACGCTTGTAAATTTAATTACCGGTCACCCGGGCCGATTGTTTCACTTTGTCTGCCGAATCCCCCAAATGTGATGCTGTTGATTAATAATGGTTAATTCAAGTTGTTGCGATACAGAGCTGTTCTGATAATCGCGCACTTCTAATCTCCGTCAAAGGCTACATAGCTTGGTAAGACCGAATGTGTGGAGAATGCCAGGGCGTTTTTTTCGCCCTGTTTAATTGACTGACAGCAGAGTTGATCGACCGGTAGAAGGGGAGATAACCCTGTTTGGAGGTTGCACATTCAGCACAAGGTAGGGCCTATTAATCATTATTGGTGGGTCCACCAATCTTTTCTCAACTTGTTATGTAGCATAAAGGTCACCAAAAATCTAGAAGCCCCTCGAAACATGAATCCACTTGACATGACAATATTCACATTGTGGAACATCAAATTTTAACATCTTGGGGGAAGTATACCATGGAAATTTCAACATGCCGCTATTGACCGCTGATCGAATGTCACTCAACCTGTAAAGAGAGAGCTTTCTAGCCCCCACTGAACTTGTTCACACCATGATTTCCACAAGTAGCCCAAATCAACACCAGGAAGTATCGCTTGAAGCTTAATCTGCAATTAGAAATATCAGTTTTCACAGAAATGCGGAAAATCACAGCTTATAAAATTCACAAATATCTGCCGTCAAATTTCTAAACAATGTACATGTATTTTGTTGCCCCGGAAGTGTCCAGTCTGATTCCTACTTTCAGACTTCTCGCAGATATAATGTTTGGAATATATCCCTCAAAGAACATGGACTCCATATAACCTTCCTAAACCATGAAGAGTTTAAATTCAGCATACTAGAAATGAGATCCTTCAGATTAGGAAAACAGCATTTTCTTTGACAATGGAATGTTGAATCATTTGAATCGGAATCAAAGCAGTGATTTCTTTGATATACAAAGGGTGGATCCGCGTGAGTGAATCGGCCTTTCCGGCGTAACATATGTAGCGATTTATAGGATTAAATGCTGAGAGAGAGAGAGAATTAGGGTTTAACGTCGCATTCAGCAATATTTCAGCTATATAGCGATTAAATGCTGAGACTGAGTGTAAGTCCTAAACGGAAATATACGAAGGGAGCCGATATAATCTCGGACTCCAAGCATGAATTTCCTATAATTCGCCAAATGTAGTACGCGGATTCACAAATTGTATATCCCGGAAAACATCACCACGATGTCGCTCTTCAGTCAGATTATTTCAGCAGCCCATTTTTAGTGAAATGCTTTCTTTCTACTGAAAGACTATTGTGATATAGTTCTGGGTGACATCAGTACACGAGGAAGACAATGTCGAGTCCATGTCCTTCGAGGAAATATATATTGCGCTGAATATCACTGAGGAGTTACGAATGGTCATGAATGAAGTCCACCAAAAATAGGATCATCGTGCATTTCTTTTGTTCCCTAGTTAATTTTATTCAATAATTACACAAGATCCTATCATTACCTATTTTATTTCCAGTTTATGTAGAAAACAACAGAGTGCGGGCAGAGGTAATCCTTCCGAACATCCCGCTCCGAAATGGCGTCTTGCACGTGATCAACAACCTACTTTACTTCATTTACGACAACGTCTACCAGAAACTAGCTCGACTGTACCAAGCTAGGTATGTACGTTTCAGCCATCCAAAAATGAGATATATGTATTGATAGCGTTCAGATAAATCTAATTTTGTCTTGCGTAGTAAGAGGCGTCTAGCCGCCAGTTAACCGCCTATATCTTTAACATGGGAGATGTTTTACGCCACATTGACCTTTCACCCATATGATCCTGGTTGACGTCATGGTCACGAAAATGTGTCAATGTGATTTCCCAAGGGCTATGAATACAATATGTTCATGAGCGAAGTAGGTCAACTAGAAGTGGCATCATCAAAACCGACAAAAGCTTACCAGACCCTGTTGTTTGGGTTGGAAGCGTGTAGGATTTGTAATGCTGGGCATAGAGAAGAGTTACTGTATTGTTCTGTTAGAGCTCTTTGACTCCTCGGAACTCGTGTCAAGAACTTCGGGATTCAGCTCAGAGCTTAGAGCTCCTGAACTCTTTTGGACTCTTCGGGGTTACAAAGGCGACATCGTTATATCTCCTCTCCTAATGTATTCATAGCCCTCTGAGAAACACTTTGATCCAGTTTCTGACGTCACCCAGGGTCACAGGGTTGAAGGTCAAATATGGCGTCGGTTAAAGAGATATGCGGTTAGACGCCCCTTACTACTACATCTATCGAGTCCCGTGTGTATTTGGAATAATTTGGAATTTTTCAATATAATAATTATCTTGTGAGTATTTCATGAAAATCTCAGTTTTCATATAATATATGAAAAGAGTTATGAAGACTAAGTTGTAAATTCACCTACAACCCGACTAGTAAAAAAAGAAAGGTACAAATAGGAACAAATTATTTTGATTTTTCGAACCCCATTTCACTCTGTTTCAGTATATTCAATGACGTCGCTAATAGAACGCCGACGTTTACGCGACTCCTACAGTCACCGGATACGACAAAAGTGACGCTTTTCGTGCCAGTTGATATAGCTTTTGCCAAACTTCCGACTCTAATACAAGACCGGGTTTTACAAAGTCCAACATTACTGGCTCAGGTAATTAAACAATACGAAGTGAATACGCTAGTGAACGACTTTGTAGTCTGTCATGCTGGGGTCATAGTTAGCCTGTTTGCATAAACACACGGGCAGAGGATCATGGGAAATTGTACCAGCAAAATGATGTTTTCTTCATTTCTGTGGGAAAAAGTGCACAAAAACTATTTTATTTTGCATCAGATTACTTTTGACTAATTTATCATGCAGTTTTTGCGAAGAGAACTCATACATAATTTTTTTTTAATCTGACAGAAAAATCGACAAAAATGTTGATTTTTTTCAAAATCGCTGGAGTGGTGGTCTTGAATTTGTGTTAAATTTCCTGATAGAGCTCGACCCAGGGGTATAGCTTTGTAGGTTCCAGCCCCCTACACCGCGAAAAAAAATTGTGTTGTTTTAATACAATTTTGTGCTAAAAAGGCTTCAACACAAAATGTTTTGTGTTGAAATCAACATGGTTTTGTGTTAAACTTCATATATCATCACAAAATTGTGTTGAGTTCAACACAAATTAGTGTTGATTTTAACACAATTTGTGTTATTTTCAACACATTTCTGGTGCTAAAATGGCTTCAACACAAATTTTTTCGCAGTGTAGCTCAAGGGGTAAGGAAAATATTTAGGGGCGGGTCGGGGAACGAGATGTGGGCCCATCCAGGCCTGGACAGATTCAAAAAATTCCAGGCCAGGTATTCCTACCATTCTGTCTGTTTCCACTCTTGAGTCTACATACGAAAACGTCCCAGACGAAAAAACACATTTCGCAAACTGACTACATCTGTTTTAGACGACTCTCCGTTTTTGACAGAGAGATGCCTCATGATTGATTGCTGTTATTCAACAGGTATTAAACGCACACATTATGGTTGGTGAAGACCTGGATATGGATACCCTATTCCGCAGGGGCAGCATGCTAACACTGGGTAACCGCTCCTTTAGAGTGGTACGGATGAATAATGGTAAGCAAACCTCTTCCCAACATCTTCATATCCTCTTTATAACCCTCTTCCCAACCTCTTCATATCCTCTTTATAACCCTCTTCCCAACCTCTTCATATCCTCTTTATAACCCTCTTCCCAACCTCTTCATATCCTCTTTATAACCCTCTTCCCAACCTCTTCATATCCTCTTTATAACCCTCTTCCCAACCTCTTCATATCCTCTTTATAACCCTCTTCCCAACTTCTTCATATCCTCTTTATAACCCTCTTCCCAACCTCTTCCCAACATCTTCATATCCTCTTTATAACCCTCTTCCCAACCTCTTCATATCCTCTTTATAACCCTCTTCCCAACCTCTTCATATCCTCTTTATAATCCTCTTCCCAACCTCTTCATATCCTCTTTATCACCCTCTTCCCAACCTCTTCCCAACATCTTCATATCCTCTTTATAACCCTCTTCCCAACCTCTTCATATCCTCTTTATAACCCTCTTCCCAACCTCTTCATATCCTCTTTATAACCCTTTTCCCAACCTCTTCATATCCTCTTTATAACCCTCTTCCCAACCTCTTCATATCCTCTTTATAACCCTCTTCCCAACCTCTTCATATCCTCTTTATAACCCGCTTCCCAACCTCTTCATATCCTCTTTATAACCCTCTTCCCAACCTCTCTGCATCAAAATTGGACACATGGTTTTATTATACCCGGTGAAGTGAATGGTAAATTATATCGAGGTACATCCTCCCCACAGCGCATGCTCCATTTCGCAGGCTCCATTATCCATCCCTGCCTCCAATAGCGGAAGTTGACCTTTACTACGTTGCTATGACGTATAGTGGCCGAACAACTCCTTCAGTTTTGCACATGAGCGAACTACTTTTCATATGCTCTGTCCAGATAAAGAGGGAAAATAATCTCCAGATAATTCTTTTCAACGCTAGGTCAACAGAGGTATTATGCAGACTTGAAAAGTAATCGAAATATTCGGCAAACATCTATTTTACTATATATGATGTCACTTCCGGCGATGTGCGCGAAGGCCCCGAATCCGGTCCAAGAATCTGACTGGTGGCTGGGGTGTTATTAGACCCCCAGCGAGGTGGTTGGGTACATGTAGGAAGCTTTGCCACATTCCTAGACGAGTAATATGTGAACCAGATAGAGGATATCGTGTGGCAACTCATTATGAATGGCGACGTTCTGCTCAACCACCTCGCACGATTCCCGGCCGCGCGCACATCGACGGAAGTGACATCATACATAGTAAAATAGATGCTTGTCAAATATTTTGATTACTTTTCAAGTCTGCAATACCTCTGTTGATCTAGCGTTAAAAAGAATTATCTGGAGATTATTTCCCCTGTTTTTCTGGACAAAGCATATGTGCAAAACTGAAGGAGTTGTTCGGCCGGATTCAAACTGTGCCGTGCGTACGTGGGTTTCCCCTATACGTCATAGCAACGTAGTAAAGGTCAACTTACGCTACTGGCGGCAGGGACATTAGTGGAGTGAGCCTGTGAACGGAGCATGCGCTGTGGGGAGGATGCGTTCTATTGCGATTTCTTATGATACAACTAGATGATTTTGGCGCATTCTATAAATTTCTTTACAGCCCCTCTGGGAACATCTGTGAACGAGTCAACCATGCTGATAATGAACTTTAAAAACCTTGTTTGTTGCTATTTTTTTAACCTTTCATCTGTAATAAATTTTGACAAATGTTGAAATTTTCCATTGTTCTCCTTCCATTTCAGACGTATATATCCAACATGGCGGCCAGAGGTCAAAGGTCATCGAGGCAAACATCGGTTGTACCAATGGTATCATTCACTTGATCAACGATGTATTGATCGATAATAGTTTATCAATATGGAAAAACATTGAAAACCAGGAAGAATTAAGGTGAATGTGATCAATTATTATCGATTAATTAATTAATTAATTATCAATTATTGTCAAAGATCAACTACCATTTATGGTTCATGTTTATGAGAAAATTGGCAAATATCCGTCGCTCGTGTTTGAGTAAAATCTCGCGGATGTGGGAATTCTCTTAGCCTCGCGTTGATGACTTTTCAGCTTGAAAACTGTTAAACACTTAACTGTTTCTTCTTTTCCTTTAACATTTGATCAAGCAATACGGTCATAAGCACCTTATGGTGATTTGAAAATGAAATGTAATTTGAGAATTTGAAATTTGAAATTTGGAATTTGAAATTTGAAAATTTGAAAATTTGAAAATTTGAAATTTGAAAATTTGAAAATTTGAAATTTGAAAATGAAATGAATAATGTTTGCTGGAGATGTTATCGAACTATCAGACTAATTCAAGGCTTGAAAGTTGCATGGGTTCGAGGATGGAAGAGACAGGAGACTGCGCAATATAGGCCCTGTGCGAACCAGTTCTGGATACTGATCGGTTAGCTGGGCAGAAAGGTGTGAAATGGCAAAAAGGAAGTGAAAATCAGGGCTGTTGATTGACTGCATACATGTAATATTGTGCAAGCCATCTATTCAGACACAATGTTCTGTGGATTTTGAGTCTGGAGGTAGAGGTATAATTTCAAGTATAAAGGTAGGTGCACACAGAGCTTAGTGCCTGCGTGATCGCAGCCGCAAGACTCTTTGCGAGGACGCAAATGTATGTGTGCACTGGAGACCGCAGTCATTTAGTGCTTGCGTCCCGGGGCGCAGTCGGAATCGCAAGGATCAAAATGATTTGATATTTGTCGGAGCCGTATTCGCCGCAGCCATAGGACGCAAGACAGCGCAAGCAGTGTGCACCGCTCGCCTGCGCGTTGATAGAATTTGCCGGCAATCTATTACCTCTCGACCAATCAAATCGTTGCTGTTACACCACATGATTTCAAGATGGCAGCGCCCACAGACATTGAGGCAATCAACTGTAATTTATTGACGGCAGCCAGTTTGTCTGTCAACCTCGTTTCCAGGGGCCATTACGCGCAACCTCCTTCCCAGGGGCCATTCCGCTTTTTTTACCTAGGGACGACGCTGGCTGACAAGGATCGCAGCAATTATTGCGTCCTCGATGTCACACATGATCGCAACAGTCTAGAGGATTGCGTCGTCGCATGACTTTGGGGGGATACGGCTTGCGGCTGCGATCACGCAGTCACAAGCTCTGTGTGCACCTATAGCTACCTTTAGTACTGCGCGCGCGCTCGCGAGGCTGGATTAACCCGTAAACATAATCTCATATTGCCGATCTCAGTCTGCTGTCGGTTTTGAGATACTCACTCACAGTTGGGCTGAAAACCGCAGCAGTCGCGCTATGTCAGCCGTGTCAGGCACAGCTCGGATCTCGCGAGATCTCACGATGTTCAGCGCGACTTTCACTGTAACTTTGGCAAAGAGCCTTGTTCCCAGTATGTGGGAACTCCTTTCAAATACTAGGAGAATATCAGTGAAATATTGGCAAAAGGAAATGCTTGAATTTCTCTCCATCGCTCGCCCGGTGGACCTACTACCGGAAGTTTCACTTCTTGGGCATTGTTTCATGGGTAACTTACATGCGATCTACGTGCACCTGGATGGATCAGCTGTATTTGGAATTTAGAGATCAATGAATAACATTGTACATATTAGGAGACAGTTTAAACTCTTATCTTCCCTCTCATCAAATTACGTATCGAACCCATGTTTGCTTTTGCAGAATTGTTGGAACCTTATTAAGTAACCACGTGGACATACGGACGACATTATCTTCAGATGACGGAACTCAGTTAACAGTCTTCCTTCCAAGTACGGCTTTCCTGAATGGGCTTCCATCTTATTCCCAGGAGACACTCCAAGCTGGAGGATCCCGCATTCACGAGGTGCGTATATGGGGTTATTTCTCTATCCATCTGCCCGTCAGCACAGAAAAAAGAACAAAAAGAACAAAAAAAAACAACAACAACAACAACAACAGGGCGCTTCATGCGGGTGTGGAGGCTGAGACAGCCCGGTGGATAAAAGTGTCCGGCTTCTATCTTCTAACTCAGCTAGGGCATTTGTTCGTCTTTAGTTGTAATAGAAAATGATATAAGAGGGTACACTAATTCCCAGGACATTCCTAACCATCACATTGGTACTCGGCTTTGTTTCCTGAGAAGACTATGTATAGGCCTACCTAACAGTCTGCAATGGGACAGTCTATCAAACGCACCAATTGGCCCAGCAGCAAATCACAACTTCCATATTCCTACGAGGTGGGCTACCATCTGCAAATTGTCCGGTATAGTCAGTCAGTGAGTGAGTCCATCCGAATCCTTTCGTCGGCAAAATATGAAGAACCGTTGACATTAGAACCTTGTTTTTTTTGCATAAAGGTGCATTAGGGGACTGTTACTAGCAAGTTCTGAGCTGACCTACTTTTGATGAAAATTTCTGGTGGTTTTTTGATGAAAATCACTGGTGATTCTGGGCCGTTAGGCAGGATTTCAGCTTGGGGCTGGGGGATTTCCAAGAGTTCAGTGCGTGTCGGAGTATAATGCCTACCCTACTTCGTAGGTCCTGTGACGTTAGTCACACTGCCATGTAGTAAGAGATGAACAACTGATTTTAATTGAATCATAATCTTGTTTGAAGTATTTGCTTTGGTATGAGTTTTCATGGTAACTGATTTATCACTTATCATGGCACCATGCTGTCTCGACCTGGCTGATGCAGATAGGCTCGTGTGCGCGCGAAGTCATTTGAGTTGAAAAATAGCTCTCAATGTGATGAGGAATGGCAAGAGCAGAGCTTTCCCACCATATACATGTTCGAAGATAGTTCGTAAAGCGCGGGCTGTATGCCTAGCTATTGGACAGGACTAATCTCCAACACAAGGTCAAGACATTACCTCAAACCTTAGCCACAACTGTTCCTATCAATAATGCCTTCTGATGATACAATATGGCGTCGACCGTAACATGGGGAAGGTCAGGGTCGATGTGAAAACGGCTTGTGTACCGCTGATCACCAGCGCCGGAAACTTTAATAAAAACGACAAGCGTGGAAAACGAAGGAATTAGCTTCCGGAAAATAACAGGCAAGGAGCATCAAAATGAACTTTTATACGGTACGCGTTATAGCACACGGAGATCAATGAACGCCATTTGTGACTATCATCCTAAGGCATTATTGATAGGAACAGTTGTGGCTACCTCAAACACACAGGCCCGCGAGACAAGAATTTTGGGGGGTGTGGGCGGTGGTATTACGGTGAAGTGTCGAAATATTGGGTCTCTATATATAACCCCATGCTTATGTTGATTTATATAAAGCATGGGGTTATATATAGAGACCCAATATTTCGACACTTCACCGTAATACCACCGCCCACACCCCCCAAAACTCTTTGTCTCGCGGGCCTGTGCTCAAACCTTACCTCACAATCTGATATGATACCTCCGAGTTCCGAGTCTTTTCTTGATTCCGACTGTTTTTTAATCACACCATAGCTCGTACCTACCACTAATGTAATGTGATTCGTGAACACAACATCTTCATTTTATCCAGTCATTTTCTACGTTCCCACTTCGAACCAAAAAACAAAATTCGAAGTGGAATAGTGGAAATTGGTTTGATAAAATGAAGATGGGGACACAAGAGCAAGTTCAGTTTTACAGTTGTCTTTCTGCTGCCGTATGTTACCCTGCAAAATTACACAGGTGTGTGCTACAGTCCCGGTGAGCGTTGGCGTTTGTTATCTCATGGGTAACTGTCTTTCTCCATATGCCACCAAGGCAACGTTTATGTTTGTCCTGTGGTCCTTTTGACCGTTACTAATGTTTCTACATCAACATTGCTTTCTTCGTTATGGAAGCGAGAAAACGAAAAGACGAGAAAAAGGCAAAATCTCGCGAAATTTGACACAATCTCGTCTTTTCGTTTTCTCGCGCCGCGCGTTATCATAGGCAAAAAACGAAAAGACGAGACTGGCCGCATCCGGCTTCCATACTTCGTAGCAAATATTTCCCGCTTTATTTTGCAGGCTTTAAAAGGCCATATCGTCGAAGGTACTATGATGAGCAGCTCAGATCTGAAAGATGGAGTGGAAAGGAAATTAACAACAAAAGATGGGAGATCTCTCTATGTTACAAAACATGGACATGGTAGGATTGTTGAGAAATCAGTTCAACACACCGTAGTTCCAAACGAGGTGTTCCCGTTTCGATTCCGCAGAATATCAGAGATCTGTTAGATTACACCTCCTCACAGCGCATGCTCCGTTTCACAGGCTCGCTCCACTTGTCCTTGCCCCAAATAGCCGACGTCGACCGTTACTACGTGATTATGACGTATACGGACACAACCATACTCATCACGTTCTGTTAGAACCACAGGCCCTCAAAACAAGAGTGTTGGAGGGTGTGGGCGGTGGTATTAGGGTGAAGTTTCGAAATATGGGGTCTCTATACATAATCCCATGCTTATATAAAAATGGGGTTATATATAGAGACCCCATATTTCGACACTTCATCCTAATACCACACCCCACAACACTCTTGGTTTGAGGGCCCGTGGTTAGAACCGACCGAACAACTCCCTCAGCCGTGTACATGAGCGAACTACTTATTATATGCTCGCCCCATATAAACGAAGGAAATAATGTCAAGATCATTCTTCTTAAGGCTAGGTCAACAGAGGTATAATGCAGAATTGAAAAGTAATCGGAACGTTCCACAAACATCGCTTGTACTACCGGTATGTATGATGTCACTTACGGCGGTGTGCTGCTCGGGCGGAACTCCTGTCCAAAAGTCAGACTGGTGGTCGGGGTATTACAATGTGTGTTTCCATCAGCATTATATGTTGGTGGTTTGGGGTTGCACTTTGTCATACAGCATCCACCACATTTTCACAACGTCAGTGTTTCTTTTTTTATTCTCCCATCGAAGACAAGGTCTTAAAATGCGATGGCTAGTTCTGTCCGTCTATCCGTACATTAACATTTGTTGTCCGTGCAATATTCCCAGTTTCAAGACATGGATTAGTACCAACATTTGGGTGTACATTACTCACGGGGAAATGAGGAAATCCATTCATTTTGAGGTAAATATGTCAACGGTCAAGGTCACAGCACCCCAAAACTGAATCCAGTTTCACTGACTATATACTCAGATTGAACCCTTCCCTATATGTATATTGCATCTGTTCTGTAGAGTTGTCTCTCCTGTTTGATACATGTATCAAACAGCTACATCCTGTTAAATTATTGTGAAATAAAAATACATGCATTTACTGATTCAACTGGGAGATATGCCCTTTCCATGAACATTACATATGTTTATTAACTGAAGAACAAAGGTTTACTTAATCACTTTCACCTAGTTACCAAGAGTTAAGTCCCTTTTAGTTTATCATTGAATATATTATGCCAATAATACTACATTCTCGTAAGTGCGAAATCTTTTCTCTGGATTACAAGCTACATGTACACCATGGCCATTAAAAATCTTGAAAGGAGGTGTTCGCTTTAGATGGATATTTTTCCCTTCAGAGTCGCTCTCTGCTGCTCTATTGTCTCGCTCCGAGCCGGCCGGTAAATTGTGACGTAATGCTCAGGTATTCCCCAACTCTTTGTCAGACAGGCGAGGCCAGTCAAATGGGAAATTCTGGTTCATATTCTCATACGGTTACCATTGGCACATGCATAATCAATTGGGAAAGCAAGCGTCACCACTTGTTAAGGGTCATTTCCTTAATAAAGGCCTTGATATAAGACAAGTTTAACCTTATAACTTTTCAATTCATAGTTACAACTTTCCGCTGCCCTAAACGAAATTATATATGTGTAACAATTAATTTTTTGCTCTGCTGGATCGTCAGAATATTCAAATACTGACAGTGTGTGGAGTTGTTTGTATGCAATTCTATTGACGAATTATAATAAAATAAGGGATTATGTGCGTTAGGGGATCGCTGTCTTTATTTCACTTTAAAGTCCAAAATGATGAAGATGGGAGAAGAAGGAAAAAATTAAGAATTTTTTTTTCGGGGATTTGGGGATTCGAACCAAAATGTTGGTTTTCTTTTAATCTGTTGTCCGACACTGTAACCATTCGGCCAAGCAGCTGTTACAATTATCAAAATGAGGAACCATGTGCCGAATGGCGGTGAACTACACCCTTTCAGAGCATTACAAGCGTTTTGGCATATTTCAATATCATGAAAATATGACACCTTTAACCAAAACGATTCTTCAGTATCATTTTGGATCAAACCGACCGCATTTCGATATGTAAGACTCGTTTTGGTTAAAGGTGTCATATTTTATATATGAAGGGAATTCCCTTCAAGAATATCGCCATAAATTGCAAAAACAAACAAATGCTTATTTTCTAATACTCGTAATATTTTTTTGACGAATCTCTTCTAGATGAAAATTGAGAATATGAAAATTCAGTATTTTCTCTCTCAAGCTAATAACTTTTAAAGTAAACGAAAGGAAATTATATTTTCGGTTTATAAACGCAACACACTAAGGAAAAAAATACGGTCAAACCGAACACCTCCTTTGGAAGTGACAAGATATGTCCTATCGAGGGGCCCGACCGTGTTCACTCATACCCGGCCCCGATGAATCCTTTCGCGATCATGTGGTAGCTGTCGATTAGCAGTGGGTAACCTTTTCTCCAGATAATCCCATTCTAGTCCCACGAGACTTCATTCTACAAAAAGAGTCTCTGGAATAAGTGTTAGCCATCCCCCAAAATGTGAATATATCAGTGTTGTTTTGTGTCTATGTCATTAAAACAAGTTTGCTGATACAGGAAGTAGTTCACACACGAATAGTTCCGTGTCGAGAGAGTAACGTCATGCGGGCCTCGCTTCGGAGTTGGCGTTTAAACATGGCTCTGGTTTACCTAAGAGTCGCTTTGAATTCCTTTGCGGGTAAACACGTCTCTCTTGAAAAGGCAGGAAATCCATATTTGTTGAGATTTCTCATGTTCCAACCTGTGCATCCCATTTCTCCGGAAATAGAGAAGCTTCCGGTTCTGCTCTGTTTATTCGTTTGTCTAATCACCATTGCCGTTTTATTTTTTGTTCTGCAGAAGTTTTCGTCAACGGCAGTCACGTGATTGGTAAGGTGACGGTGAGCGACATCTGGTGTTCTAACGGGATAATACATATATTAGACAACATTCTACACATACCTACACGTAACGCCCTGGATGAACTGAAACATGGAGAGATTACTGGGTAATAATATAATTTTATCGATCTGTGTCCTTATCACGTGTCCATTCCACGGCGACATCTGATGTCAAACTTTAGAATATGTTTTCTTACCTATTTCATTGAAAATGCTCTTCATTTTGAATTATAGATACGCCAGCAAGCTAAAGAAACTCAAATGATACATAAAACAATTTGACATGGTAAGAAGATTTGCACTCAGTGTAGAACAAGCACCCACTCGGATTAACAAATACACACCGTGAATGTCGAAGTTTTCAGAGAAGTGTTCTTCGTATTACAGAAGTTATTTGTTTCTTCTCCATCCACCTTGATATTCTCGGTATATTTACCAATATTAATTTTCATTGTTCTGGAATATCTACTATATTCACCTGACGTTTACTGTGCTGATGAGATAAGTTCAAGGGAGAGAAGTTTTCTCATAGTAGTACCAGATACATTATATCGTTTTTGTGTTGTTACAGGATCTCTTCCAATTTGTTCTCGGCCCGAGAAAATGTCCGGCACCTGCTTGAGAATAGCACGACCAAGATTACGCTGTTTGTTCCCAGTGATAACGGACTGAGCAAAATCCCTCATTCACGTTCAGAGATATTACGAACTAACGACGATTTATTTGACAAGGTCTGAGAAAGTTTACCGTAGTTTACTCTAGTCTTAACCCTATCTGGCGGGGGGTTAAATACCTCCCTCTCCCCTACCAAACTTTCTGCGCTATCTCCGGAACGACAAAAAATGGAGAGCTGAAACTCCGTGACTATAGTTTATCATATTGGGGTCATTTTGAGCCTATTTGCATAACTCTCCGAGCAGAGGATCATGGGAAAATTCAAGATGGCACAGAAAAGTGATGTTTTGTCATATTTCTTCAAAACTATTTAATTTCACATCACATTGATATTTACTAATTTATCATAAAGCTTTTGTGGATGCCGTTTTTGAAAATGACGTCACTGTGACGTCATGAAAGCAGCCATCTTGGAGATTTTTTTTTCTGGTAGAGTTTGACCCAAGGATATAGTGTGGTAAGTTTCCGCTCCCTAGCTCTAGGGGTAAGAAAAATCATTAAGGGGGGGGGGGGGGGCATTTGCCCCTCCCCCCCAGGCCAAAACAGGTCCCAGAAAACCCAGGCCAGATGGGGTTAACCCTAATTGAATCTGGCTTGACCGATCTGCGGTGTACTCCAGTCGTATTTCGTACAATCTTTTGACGAAATCGGAATCAAAGTTAACATTTCCAGCAAACAAATTAACGAAGCATTTGGACCGGTAGTCTTACGGTGATGACAACAGTAGCTGTTCCCGGCACTTTTTCCTACGAAGTAGGCTACAGATCGCAAATTGTCCGGTAATGAGTGAGTCAGTGAGGCAGTCAGTCAGTCCTTCCGAATCCTTTCTTCGGCAAAATCAGGAGAACCGTTGACGTTAGAACCTTGATTTTTGGCATGAACGTGCATTAGGGCATTGTTGCCGAATTCTGATGAAAATTTGATTTATAATTATTTTTTTATTATTTATTGATGGCTCAGCGAGTGCACTGTCATGCCCATCGGGAACCCTTGGCTGTATGTTTCACTGTATATATAACACAGTACAAAATCTGGTGGGATATGCCATCCGTAATTGTTTTTATGAAAAAGGAAATGCTAATTTTCCATCATTTCCATCCTCAATACACACAATTCAGTACATTGTTATAGATATATGTAAACTATGGCCTTCAACGTGTATCCTATTTCACATCCAAACATTTCATCACAGACCACATCAGGCTTCAAATTCAGGTCAAATTTCCCACTGGTGGTGAAATATCCTACATCAACCAATTAAGTCAGCCTGGTGCAATAACCCAACAGAAGAAAGAAAGATGTGGTATCAGCCTTCAGATTAGTCTGTGTGAGCAACAATGATAAAAGTTTACTGAGGGTGAAACAAAGCCATGACGGGTCTGAATTTATTTTCTTTGGGTAGAATTTAACTAGATAAAGCAACTTTGATCATGATGTGAAAATATGAGCTCAAAATTTGAGTTTTTTTGTACCTCTTGAATATTATACTGGGATATAATTTAAACAAAAAAAAACATGTCTAAATTTTTCTTGTCATTTCAAATCTTGATCCATTTTGATTCCTTGATTAGGGGATACAGAATCACCGCCACGAAGTGTGTTGGTGTGTCACAGCAATGCAATTCCGATTCACACAACGAAGCCGAGGTGGTTCAATGTTTATCAATGAAGAAAATCGCCGATCATTCATAGAATATAATGTGAAACAAGAAAACCGGAATAGTACATTCATCAGATTGCCGATACCAGTGTTGTCTCATATATCTAGATAACAACGTGATATAGAGACGCTATTTATTCATCTTTGTACCGGTTATGCTCAGGAGAATGACATAGGATCAATTACCGTAAACTGCATAAATGCTACCTTTCTACTATAGTACTATATATAAAAAATTGCTGTATTGTTGGGGAAATAATGCGATTCAAAAAGTTATTTTGATCCTGGACAAGGGCACTGAAAACAATTAAAGAGATGTAAATGTATTTTCACACGTAAAGCTTGAAATCTACTGAACTTTTTATTATTCTATCTGTTTCCTTTAGTTAAAAAATTGTAAAATTAAATCGGTGATCGTTATTTATTTTTGGAATGAAGGCGGATTAGGAGACTGTCACCAACAAGTTCTGAGCTGACCTACTTTTGATAAAAATTTCTGGTGATTTTTGATGAAAATCACTGGCGATTCTGACTTGGGCGGTGCCCATTTTAATATGGGCAGGATTTCAACTGGAGGTGGGGATTTCCAAGAGTTCAGTTCGCGTTCGAGTCCTAATGCCTACTGTTCATGTTGTTAACCGGTTGCGAAATTGGCCGATGCAGGAAGCTAGATTAGGAAATTAGATTAGGAAGTAAGTTCCTACGAATAGGCTACAGTATGCAAATTGTACGGTAAGGAGTCAGTCAGTCAGTCAGTCCATCTGAATCCTTTCGTCAGCAAAATTCGAAGAACAATTGGCATTAGAACCTTGATTTTTGGCATGAAGGTGCATTAGGGGACTCTTACCAACAAGTTCTGAGCTGACCTACTTTTGATGAAAATTTCTGGTGATTTTTGATGAAAAGCCCAGGTGATTCTGACTTGGGCAGTGCCCATCTTAATATAGGCAGGATTTCAACTGGGGGTGGGGGTTTCCAAGAGCTCGCGTCGGTGTCCTAATGCTGCCCTACTTCGCAGGGCCTTTGGCGTTAGTCACACTGCTCATGTTAGTTAGATAATAAAAGTCTCAATCAAAGTGTTTCGTCAATTTGTAAAGTCGTGGATCCAGCTTCATTTTGTGAATTGATTTACGGAAAGTCTGGACTGTTGGAAAAGTCGTAGGCATCGTACGCTGGAAATATTTCATCCACGGGTTTCGCCGCAGCCGGCGATTTAGATGTTAAGTGATTGGTTTACTATTTTTAGCTCAAAGAAATGCCTGATCTACTGAAATAATAGGACCACTTCGCCTGTACTTGATAAATTGACAACTTGTAGTGTATTGGTAGCATTGGTAGGTATGCTATGATAAAGTAATGTTTGATTTTGTTTTCTATTGTAGTTCCTTCGAGCTCACATTCTGAAGGGGTATGCAATATTCACTCCGGCAATTCCGGAAGTCGGTCAAACGTTTCCGGCGGAAGAAGGAGACGTGCACGTGATCAAGTCACATGGTGAACGTAAGAGCCCGATGATGATTGTAAAGTTTAATAAGTATATTGTATTGATTGTGCATTTAGTCTGTGTTACTAATTCCGAAACTTAATTGCCGGTATGTCAGCAGATCGACCCTAAGAATTAGTATTTCAAATTGCCGGCATGTCAGCAGATCAACACCAATAATGGGTAATTCTAACTGCCGGCTTGTCAGCAGATCAGCGCCAAGACTTTATAAAATGGTCTGTCAATCTCGCCAAGATCAACAAGGGAGATAATGGATAATGTTTTCTATGCTTTCACCTCCTGTCGATTTTCATGACAATGGGTTTTGAAGAGAGAGAGAGCAATATTTCACCTATATAGCGACGATCAAACAAAATTCTAAGTATTTAAGTTATCAACTTAGTAATCTAACACATTAAAACATACACACATTAAAACTTATGCAACAAACCTAAGATACATTCTTCTCTCACCCGACTAAAGAGATCTTCTAAAGTAGGTTGCTCGATCTGTCGGTTTTCAAGATATACATGCATCTGTTTCCTCAAGTGCACTGTTATAAATCGCACCGTAAATTCACAGTTAAATGTACTGGCAGAAAAGGTGATGTAGTTCATGAGGCAGAGATTCATGGAGAAGAACAGACTCTCTTCTACGCCGTCATATTTTATCCCGAAGTCCCCTGCTAATACCGTCCACAAGATTCAGTTCGAGCAAATCCAGAGCAAGGAACTTTGTACGCGGGTGAACAATAGCTCAAGAGCGTAATGATTTGATGTAACGAGCGACAGGGTGTCTCCATGTAGTCCATGCACACGGATTTGACCCCGTTACGGAGTAGATAGATTGACAAGGAACTGAGGGGCGTGCGTAGTGGAGATCGCTGATTTGCGTACACTTCGCAATCCATAAGATGGCTTGCGAATCGTGTGTCTCCATTATCGCGGAGCGATATCTGGTACTTTACCGTATTCTGTTCGGCCTTCATCCGGCGGAGAACAGACTCGAGAAATCTGATAAATTACAGGTTTTCATACCACTTCGGGCTTACAATATATATAGTATGAATAACTTCTGTATCATCCAAGAGGTGTGGTAGACCTGTAATTTTGAACACGTAGGACATCACATGACTCGAATCTGGCGGGTTACGTTGGGGTTACGTCGGCAGACTTTAGCTGATTGGCTGACGAAGTCACGTGGTATTGATTTATGGAAATTCCCTCTTGCAGTTGCCGAAAGTAGGCTGGAAATGGATACACACGATCCCAGGGTCAGTCTTACCGCGTGTAGATGACCAAGATGGTTTCCGGGATGGGAGTTCGCTAGGCCTGTGATGGAGAGACTCCATTTTCAAGCAATACTGATGGTGTAGGGCACATAAATTATGTGTGTGTGAGAGGATAAACTGATGGTGTTGGGACCGCAATGAATGTGTATGTGGAGAGGGATAAGTCACGTGATCAATGGTAGTTAACGTATTTGCTAATGTTAACAATTAACTTGTTGGTGTTATTTGCAGTGTTTGTGAAAAACAATGGCGTAAAAGCGAAGATTATTCGCTCCAACATTCCCGTGACCAATGGCGTCATTCACGTGATAGATGGGGCGATCTGGTTCGCCTATCAAACGGTGGAGGAAGTACTCTCCACGCACCCGGATGTGACGTAAGTTCAACTCAATAACGGACTTGCTGCCAATACACGCAACCACAACCTTTTAAAACAAACTTGTGTCTTATTCTAACAACTCTTGTATTATTTTGTTTTAAGACAAGCTTGCGTTGAAAAAAAAGCATAAATACATTTACTTTTATTGAAAAAAAATACTGAGTTAGTCCTGTGCTGTTTTGTTTTCTTCTTTTTTTGTAGAATGTGCACTGCTTCTCCAAGAATTTTTAGTGTCACTGAATATTTTCCTATATTAATTCAATCTTTACCTTTTCATTGTTTTTTTTTATTTATTCATTCAATAAAGCCTCCATGCAACTTTTCTGACTTTGATTAACAGCTAGGATTAATACTATTTTCTACAGTCACGGGCAACTCCATAATGGGCTATTCGTGTGTATATGGATAAGAAAAAATGTTCGATTCCTGTCTAAACATGTAGCTAGGGCATATTCTTCAAATTTGAAACTTAGAAGGTGCATTTTCTTTAAAATAGAATAAGAGGATGGAGGGTATTTTCATGGACACGTTTTTGTCTTACGACTACACAGTTCGCTATCACGTGCACGAATATGAAGCTTTTTTCCTCTGGAAGAAAAGAAAACCTCTTCAATCTTTTTTACAATTTTCAAAATGAATTGGTTGTCATATCTCATCTCGTGGTTTTGTATACCTCGACATCAAAATCTGATTAAATTGTGCTAGCTCCAAACCGGTCGAAAATTGAAGTGCAATTAATTACATTTCATAAATAATCTGAAAAATGTATAGGGTTCCACGTTTTATTTTCAGGTCATTCTACAGTTTGGTTTCACGGCTACCACGAGCACTGTCTGTTATCCAGTCAGGAGAACCGCTGACTATATTTGCGCCATCTAGCGGCTATATTTCAAACTTAGAGAGCAGAATTCAGAATCTCAGAGAGGACGGCGATTTTCTTACCAAGGTGAGATGACCATAAAAAATAAACTCCTCGCACCACCGTCATGTGACATTAATTCCTCACTGCCTCAAAACGCTTTATCACTTCTTCGCCGGTAATGTTTATCTCGATCACACCTTGAACATAAACATTACGCGAACGTGATTTCAACAGCAGGTTTTTGCGAATATCAGCCAAGTATTTCTTATCATGATTTACCTATTAGGCCTATAGATAAATTAAATGAGCGGAGTTCTATGTAGTCTCTCATTTGCAAATTGTCCGGTAATGAGTGAGTCAGTCCGAATCCTTTCTCCGACAAATTTTAGAACCTTGCATGAACGTGCATTAGGAGACCGTTACCAGTGAATTCTGAGCTGACCTAATTTTGACGAAAATTTGACTTACTTGGGTGACCTATAAACATCGAAATTGGCAAAAACATGTCCTAATGTCTCCTAAGACCATGGGAATGCGTTTAATTAGGTCAATGTCAGTGTGACCTGACCTAATTGGTTCAAGGTCAATGTGACTTACTTTCTGACCCAATTTCTGGCCTAATTAGGTGACATAGAAACCTTGAAAATGGCAAAAACATGTCTCAATGACTTCCGGAAAAGCTAATGATGAGTCTTAGCTCAAGGTACACTCTTAAGTCATACCAAACTCTACTTCGTAGGCCCTGTGACGTCACACTGCCATGTAGATAAATTCAATGAGTGGAATTCTATAGAAACAGCAGTGTATGGGATATCCTGCTGTTTAAAGCAGTGGATTGGTCTATCCAAATTGTCAAAACAAATCCGGCATTTTCATTGGTCTGTGGAGTAAACTGAATAAAATTCTAGCAAATCAGAGAGTTTCTTGAAAGGTTCATTGTCCTGTATGGCAAATTCAAGATTAAGCGGTGACCAATATGTAGATAATGCAAATGTTCTCCGTCTTCTACCCACGTACAGATATTCTTGGGGCATACCCTGTCAGGGCTTATTATGAACAAAACATACATCGATCAACAAAGAGCGAGCTGGCAAATCACCACAGAGAATATCGTGACCTTCCGCTTCAAGAAGAAGTACCGAGGTAAGTTTTTCCTTAAAACGGTACCATGTACAAGAGAATCACTGTTCATGAGTTTATGTGGAAATAATGTAATGTCCCTAATGGGTATGAAATAAAAATAATAATAACGCAATTGTAAAGTTCTCCCTAGCTCAACTATATCAAATTTATTTTAGTTTTGTGTTATTGTATCGACATTTATGTCGTTGCAGAGGTAAAACGTACGTAAGTAAAGTAGCTGCAGTATTGTGGAAATAGGGTGTTTTTTTCTTTGTGCAAAAACTCGTAATGTTAATATCATCTCATGGGAACCTCTTTGTTTCGTTGTAGGATCATTTTCCGTGGCCATATACAAAGAGCTTAATATTGTTCCCGCTAAATCCGCTATACATTGTTCGGATGGTATAATTTATGTAGTAGAGGAATTTCTCAACTTTTCACCATATACTGCCCTAGAAGTTGTCCAGCGGGAGCCTAACTTGAGGTAAGTGGACGTCAAGTCATATCAGTGAGTGATCGTAATGTCAATCTATCATTATAATGTCAATCTGTCATTGTAATCTCGAGTCATTGTAATTTCAAAGAGATTCACTGTAATAAGACAGAATCTCAAATCAATCTATTGCAATATCCAGAAGATTCATTGTTATGTTAATGAGTCATTGTAATGTCAATGTATCATTGTAATATCAATGAGTCATTGTAATGTCAATGTATCATTGTAATGTCAATGTATCATTGTAATGTCAATGTTTCATTCTAATGTTGATGTGTCATTGTAATGTCAATGTGTCATTGTAATGTCAATGTGTCATTGTAATGTCAATGTTTCATTCTAATGTTGATGTGTCATTCTAATGTCGATGTGTCATTGTAATGTCGATGTGTCATTGTAATGTCAATGTGTCATTGTATATTGTAATGTCAATGTGTCATTGTAATGTCAATGTGTCATTGTAATGTCAATGTGTCATTGTAATGTCAATGTGTCATTGTAATGTCAATGTTTCATTCTAATGTCAATGTGTCATTGTAATGTCAATGTGTCATTGTAATGTCAATGTGTCATTGTAATGTCAATGTCATTGTAATGTCAATGTTTCATTCTAATGTTGATGTGTCATTGTAATGTCAATGTGTCATTCTAATGTCAATGTTTCATTCTAATGTTGATGTGTCATTGTAATGTCAATGTGTCATTGTAATGTCAATGTGTCATTGTAATGTCAATGTTTCATTCTAATGTTGATGTGTCATTGTAATGTCAATGTGTCACTGTAATGTCAATGTGTCATTGTAATGTCAATACGTCATTGTAATGTTGATGTGTCATTGTAATGTCAATGTGTCATTGTAATGTCAATGTGTCATTGTAATGTCAATGTGTCATTGTAATGTCAATGTTTCATTCTAATGTTGATGTGTCATTGTAATGTCAATGTTTCATTCTAATGTTGATGTATCATTGTAATGTCAATGTGTCATTGTAATGTCAATGTGTAATTGTAATGTCAATACGTCATTGTAATGTTGATGTGTCATTGAAATGTCAATGTATCATTGTAATGTCAATGTTTCATTCTAATGTTGATGTCATTGTAATGTCAATGTGTTATTGTAATGTCAGTGTGTCATTGTAATGTCAATGTGTCATTGTAATGTCAATGTGGCATTGTAATGTCAATGTGTCATTGTAATGTCAATGTGTCATTGTAATGTCAATGTGATCCATTCTTTCAAAACGACTTCACAATAATTCAGTAAGCTGAGACTGGGATTTCTTCTTGGCGTTTACTTGTCTTCTGTATTTTTGTCCTGACAGTAATTTGAATGGATTGTAAACAATATCCATTTTAAAAAGAGAATCTTTTTTGGGGTAACACCTTTTTGTAATCCTTAATATTACTGAAAATTTAAGCTTTTGACAGTGCAATGCACATGTGGCATATTTATTGTTGCGGATGAGCAAACTTTTCTCCAAGTGGTGGGGGTGTCCTTATCCTCAATCTATTCAAAGGCAGCCATACTTTTTTAGTTCGATGAATATCATTGCGTGATTCGCTATCTCAGGCAGGTATTTAACACGATGATTTCCCGGATCACGCCGTTACGAGAGCTCCTCACAAGTACATCTTACACAGTTATCGCCCCTGATGATGTGGTCTCACAGACACAAGGTGGTGATCTGGCAGAATTCTATCGTGACTCTCAGCAATGGCACTCGGTAAGATATGCACCGATTTGGAATTAAATATACCAGAACGCACCGTCGTTCCTCTTCAGATGTGAAAATAGTCTGTGTACTCTAGGCCCCCGAACCCAATTGTAGGTGGAAGGACAGCAGTTCCACGTCAGCTATCTTTCTATAGAATACGTTTTATACATCAGTCTTCTGGAATTATAATCATCAAAATTATTCAGATTTCTACTTCGAAAGTTTTCTATGAATTTACATCATCAGCATAGGAAGATACTTTGAAAATGCACCAGAACGAGTAATTTTACATCTGGATTTGAAAAATATATATTTCTGCAAAAAAATGCACAAGATCTCGAATCAAATAGTCTAATTCAAAAGTTTCGAAAAATCGGCAGGTTGAAAATATCTGTCCCATCCCACCCTACCCCCTTCACAACGTCGTCATACACCTGTAGTACTAGTGTCAAAGGAGATGTTACTATAAGGCCTGTACGTGGTGCGGCTGAAATCGAAAAAATAAAATGTTCTAAAAATAATTGTTTTTTTTTAATGTAACGACAAGAGAAAATATATATACACAATATGTGAAAGTTCTAGCTCGATTGCGTTATGATTATAGTTATGATAGGAAATTAAAATCCGCAACATGTATTATTTCGTGAAAAAGGGGTCTAAATCGAGTCATTTAAACACACATTTAGACACGAAGGACCCCTTGGACCTTTGAATTTTCCAGTAGTGGAGATATAATGCAACCACACATCACCAGGTTAAATGGGAATTTGGTCCTTTGTGTCTAAATGTGTGTTTAAATGACTTGATTTAGACCCTTTTTTTACGAACTTTCACATACAGCGTACATATATTTTCTCTTGCCGTTAAATAAAAATTTTTTTTTTTTATTTTGTGGACATTTTATTTTTTTTTATTTCAACCGCACCACGTATAGGCCAAACTGCCGCCTTACCGTATCATCTCCTTTGAAATTGATTCAATTATTTCTCTGCAGGTAATTTGGCGCCATATTGTTCTGGATGGAACTTTACCCCTTGATGATTTAGTGTCCGGAAGCGTGAGAACTAACTTCACGCGTAATGGCGTCACATTCTCGCGAGAGCAAGATGGTAAGAAGGTGTACGACTGAGGCTAATAGCTAATAGCTGACTGACCGAAAGGGAGTAACACTATTCTGTTAGCGCCGATGTCGGCCATCTTGGATATACGCAATGTATCCAAGAGATTATAAAATTATCCCTCATCCCTAATGTTTTTATTACATTTGATGGTATTTTCACGTAGAAGGATACTTTAACCCATATCGTGGGGATATATCTAAATTTCCAATCCGTATTTTTTTTAATTCTTGATGAAAATACATGTACTTAGCTAGTGGCACAGTATAATCTGTCATTTGGGTGCCATTTTCTCATATGGCAACCATATTTGAACACATAACTTCAGGTTTTTGAAAATAGTTGCACACTGGCCATTCAGTAATAAAACATATATGGAATGGACTTCAGCATGGACGTTCACGCATACGCATGTACATGATGTGGCAATTAGAACTTACCAGTGTAATTGTTCCAACAATCAAGTTTTGAGATGGTAAAAACAGTGGAACTCTTCATATATGAAGTCACAAATAGCTGTGTCACGTGACCTATGGTAGGGTCAGACTGTCTAGGAGGTGGTGAAAAAAACTTTCCCGTTGTTCCTAAGTATGAAACGATCAATTAAGTTTATAAAACCAGTAAATACATACAGTTTGATATCTTTGACTGTCATCATCATCCTCTCCCAATGTGCTTTGCGCTACGCTGCATATACCCATGTAGGGGTCTCGTCATGTTTTTCAAGATTCCTGTAAAAACCAAGAACTGTTCTATCGGCTAATCGCAAAATGTATAATTATCTCGAAATACACTAAACAGTTGCTCAATGTATTTCAAAACGCCAGTTTCACACAGTTTGAAGGCAGCTTTTTGACAAATTACCCTAGAACTATATTTTGAGGAAATATATCGGTGAGTAGCCACTGATATCAATTCGCCCAGTTAGACGGTCGTCATGTTCGCTCCGGTACAGTCCGTGAGACCCTTACAGCGCTAAATGGAGAGGAGCGAAGCAGAACGTATGATGCCTGGTAGAGCTTGTGCCATCATACCAAACCACAATGTGTGGACTGAATTAATCTCCTCATCCAGAAGAGTTCTAATTTCTTTGAAACTGCTTTGTAATCCGAAGCATTTGTATGGCTTGGAATCAGATATGAGGTCGGATTCCCAATATTCGTGGAGAACCATTTGCCAGGCTTTAACAAAGGACTGATTCTGATCGACCTTTTCTGGATACAGCTGAGGTTAACAGGGAAGGGAACTCGTATATATTTGTACGTGTGACACAATAATTGCGTATACCGACATATAATGATGAAATCTTTGAAAGGCATTTAGAAATTGACGTATGCAGCACTGAGCTGTTGTGATCCATACCGACAAACTGTTTTTGCCACGGCGAGACGTTTTAGCTTTAAAATCGTGACCTGTATTCACCTGTTGCACACGTAATCGGCTTGTAACACACGGATTTTAAGCTTCAAACCTTTTCGCCGGCATTGATGCATCTGCATCAATAAGTTATCTTGTACAATTCAATTAGCCTGTCACCTGCCTCATGTAACGTGACATCAATTTAATTGCTAGGGCGAGGTCCAGGAACTGACACAGTCGGGAGATCAATTTGGTGTATCGGGTTACATACAGGACTTCACGCCTCAAGCACGTGTACTATGCGTTGACAATTTGATTAGTTTCATGTTACATAGGAGATGCTGCTGTAGATTTTTGGATAAGTGATCAACTGATGATGAATGCACAATTTATCACGTGATTGAAAGAGGTATAAGACGTCATCAGGGTTCAGGTCCATTTGCAACCAAATGTATTAAAGACTACTGCGGTCACTCGCTTTCTAACATGCTTGCTTTATGCACAATAATCGGACGTCATTGCAGGGACGCTAATGCTCACAATGGTAATGAATTTGGCTGCATTTGATCCAGAAAATTTGATCAGTTGAACGCACCCTAAAATTGTGTCATATATTGATTATTCATTATTAAATATTATTATCTCTTCATGCGATGTGGGATGAACGTGATCTTGATCTATTTAACTCCATTGTTTTCTTCTCTGTTTGCAGCTGTGTATGTGACGTGGGGGTCGCTCAAAGCAAGAGTCATTAAAAGCGATATATTAACGACGAACGGTATCATCCATATCATCGATAAAATTTTCTACCAACACAACCCTACTAACGTTCCCCCAACAACAACACCGGGGAAAGGGGAATCCACAACGGCCAAAGCGCTGACTGGTCAATCGACCAGTACCAGCAATAGAATTGCCAATATGGCCGTTCTTGTCTGTATGGTGGCGCTCTCGCAGGTCTCGTGGGTCGTTGTGACAATTCTAGGAGTGTGACGGGTTGTGAGCCGACATGATTTAATACCAAAGTGCTACCCATATCGTCATGTGATGTGCAATGAACCATTTTTTTATTTAAAGGTGTTTTAGGCGCGGACAGGAACAGGACAATACTGTACATCCTTAGTGAACTAGTTCCGCTTCCGGATTGTTTTGTCTGAAGACGTTCCACTTCAATATCCGACGATCATCGTGTTGTGGATCCTGTACGATCAGTGGCCAGATCTTTGCCCAGATGCCAACACACCGTGTGCCATATTTCTTGGAAATTGTACCATGTACCTTCCATACAAGAGGAGGATGACTCCGAAAATATCAGCGAAAAGGATTTTCTAGATCAATATTGCGACATATATTTATTCATGTCATTGTCAGGAATGCTAGTTTACATTTTCCATTTCTGTATTTGTGCCCAACATATGGGACTTTCGTCATTTCGAGAAACAGCTTCTCATCATTGAACTTCTCATCGTGTTCGCGTCGCGTACAACCATGAACTATAGCATCATCCACGATGGCTTTCAGACCTTCAAATGTTTCATCAATTTTACGGTGGAATTCGTCTTGAGACGATTCAAAGCCAAACGGCAACCGTAAAAAACGATACATACCGTATACAGAATTAAAAGCTGTGAGATGAGAGTACATTTGTCTGATAGTTTTACAGACGCATCGGGTAGCGCGGATGCAGAATGGTGCGATTTAGGTCTCGAATCGAGACAAACGCGTAACTTGCCACTCCGTTGTTTCTCAACGATAACCAGTGAACTGACCCATTCGGTGGGTTCAGTGACCTTCACGATAATTTCAGATTTTTTAATGCGGTTGAGTTCATCGCAAAGTTGGTCGCGCAGTGCCATGGATACCTTTCTTGTTGGGTAAACAACAGGGATGGCGTTAGGGTCAATGTGAATATCAATACCCTCAGATACATCTTTGTACTCAGTTAAAACAGACATCTTGTCGTAGCATCACTTAATGTCTCCACAGCACTAGCTGACAGCTTTCCTACGGAGAAACCTAGCTTGATCAGACCGAAGTCAAAACATGACCTTATACCGAGTATGGGCGGGGAATTTGTCTGTAAGACTAAGAACTCCAGATCCAGGCTGTTATCGCCATGGCTACAAGATAAAACTACAGTGAGCTTTTGTTTTGAGGTTTTGTCAACATAAGCTGACAAATTGAGTTTATCTGAACTTGATTGTTGAATTTGTACTTGGCGAAAATTGGGTTCAGCTTGGGCCGTGCGTGCGTGCGGACTTTTTGGTAGTACGTGATCAGTTTTATTTTTGCCTCATCATCGATAGCTGTCCAATTACTGTAAATATCACTCACCGCCCTTCTCGCTAAGCCAAAGACGTATGAGGGGAGACGGTTGTTTCCCGTCCACAAACCAATGGATTTGTTGCTGTTTGGATTTCAACTGTCCCTAGACAATCCAGTCCATGTGTTGCGGGAAGTTGCGCCATGTATCGGAAAGGTTTGAGGCTTCCCGGTTCATGTTTTTTTTATTAGAATGGGTTTTAATATCTCCGTATCGGTTTTGTTACATCACCCCTCATACCCAGACATTTGACAAGGTGTCAGACGTCAACGGTGAGGGGTGACGATACAAAAACCTCCAAGTCGGTCTTTTGTCCATCCACCAGTCAGCCGTGTGACAATCAGTCGTGATCTGTCAGTCACTTAATCGTGATCAGTCCGTCAGTCTTGCTGTTCATAGGAATGCGTTTTTTCTTCAATTCACACATTGTAAATCATAGAAGCGTGACGTGTTTTCTACTGTACCATCGACTTCAATATTGTTATTATATCTGATTTCTTGTTTGAAGGGCCATCGAATTACCTCGTATATACGTGATGGCCACATGCCATGCAATTGTGTACAAAGTGATTGTAAATGAATGTAAAATGTATATATTATCTTGTTATTAAAGTAAACTTTTATCTCGAATTGTAGCATTCTGATCGATTAATTCTGTAGGCATTCTTATTTCTACCCCCAGCCAGAAATGTTATGCTTCAGTGTACATGAACAAAGTAAGTAGTTACTACTTTTACTACTACTAAAGTGTCTGTCTCGACACGTGATAGACTGGACCGCAATCTTAATAAATTAATATCCTATCAATGCTCCTCAATCGTACATGTCGCTATATAGGATCTTACGTATTTCAATTGAATTTGGTGTTCTGAGCGCCCATGCCATGAATAGTTAATAGCATTCTGACATCATGATCATATCATGGACTAATCTGCTTGCAGGTGGAGAGGGGAGATGGGTTCACCGTATCCGTTTACCCCAATGTTTACACCAAAGACCTGTCCATATATCTACCCCGTGTTATGGTGCCGCAATGTCGGGACCGCGGCAACATGAGAAGACACTCCGACTGCGCGGCCTCTAATTCGGCTGAGCCAACCAAAAATTCTCTATCATTAGTGTTCCCTTCAAAGCACCATAAGCTTTCTCGGGAATGGTTAACACTAGCCTGTTAGATCCTTCAATCGATAAATAATTGTTCGTGTGTACACGTCGTCAAATAAAATGAACCAGGACGGCTTAAGCCTGGTCACAGACCCGCTAAACAAGAGTTTTGGGGGTGTCGGCGGTGGAATTAGGGTTAAGTGTCGAAATATGAGGTCTCTATATATAATCCCATGCTTTATATAAGTCCACAACAAGGTGTGAAACGCACTTTGGGTGAATCGAGAAATAAACGGTTTACCGCCAAACAAAATACATCAGCATATTCTACAAGTATCACTTTATATATTCCCGTCGTCAAATTGTGCAATTTTTACCTTTGCCGGGCGATTCAAAATCCAACGTAACTGTCCATTCATCCAGGAACAGTGAGATTATGGCGGGCTTCGTTCTCAATTCTGATTGGTCAGTCGCGACAGCTGATCAGTGTTTGACCTCTCTTACCGGAGGCGTGTCGCGACTGATTAATCAGAATTGAGAACGAAGCCCGCCATAATTTCCCTGTGGTCACACGTATCTACAAGAGATACACAATACCACACGTATCCACAAGAGACTGTGTTTAAAGTCACATGAGCTTGTTTTACCTAGAAGACCTGTGACTTCATCTGGTTTGTGTTTGACAGTTCCTGCTCTTCTCCCCTGCATACCGCTCTTCAGTGCCGGAGGGAGAATAACAAACTTACCTCATTTTCGACTGTTTTCATATCTGTTCATTGTAACACGCCATATGAAAAGTAGTTCCTGGTTGTGAAAGGCAGCGATATGATTCTATGTATACTCGAGAATGAACGGATATGACCGAGTGATGCCAGGTTGATGCCACGTACCAAAACTGCATGGTTCCTCGTACACACACGATCTATTAAGAAGCTGGACAGCTGGAGAATTTGTAGGAAATTTTGTTGTGTGTACCAGACTTTATTGCCATTAGTTACATAGTGAATATTGTAGCGCGATTTTTATCATTTATTGACTTTTGCTGACGTTGCCGAGTAGCTTTCTTTCTGTCAATATACCCTTTGATTTACACTGTTCGTATGAATATACATCGCATTTTGCATTCATCATCGAATGAGGAATATTTGGTGTATAATATTACATAGGCAAACACCTTTAGTTCAGGGCATAGTTGACTGGGTCGGTCGATCTGGTGATTTATACACCCGAACCAAATGTACAAAAAAAAAATAGAAATAAAAATAAAACAAATAAGCCCCCCCCCCCCCAAAATAAACCAATAAACAAGCCTCACATTCGAATCGCGCTTCTTCCAACGGCGAAGCTAGCTCAGTGGTCAAAGTGTTATATTTGGTGACCGGTGAGGTATTCGTTTATAACAAATGCAAGAATATTACGAGACTTATACATGCTGCACTATAAGCTGAGGTGTTCAATTTCAGAACACTTATTGAACGTCTAAATTGTAACACTTATTGAACACGTAATTGTGTTATAATCGCTAACTTCCATGTTCAGTTTTGAAACCATTAAGACCGGTATTCAAATGTAGAACATTATTTTAACACAGGCATTCAAAGTTTGAACAATAACATTCTAAACTCTAGCATAAGTGTTCACAACTTCAACATGTGTATTCAATCTTGAACACTCCCAGAACACGTCGGCGTCCGATTTATTTACAGTATTGTGGTTCAGTAGGAAGATGTGGACCAAAGCGGGTCTGGTTCTCGTTGATTTCATATTCCTACGAAATAGGCTGTCATTTGCAAATTGTCCGGTAATGAGTCAGTCAGTCAGTTCATCCGAATCCTTTCGTCGTCAAAATAAGGACAACTGTTGACATTAGAACCTTGATGTTTGGCATGAACATGCATTAGGGGACTGTTACCAGCAAGTTCTGAGCTGACCTACTTCCGATGGGAATTTGACCTACTTAGGTGATCTATAACATTAAGCTTGGACCCCCAAGTCGTCTTCCTCACCCTACTTCGTAGGTCCTGTGACGTTAGCCACACTACTGATGTAATTACAAAGGGAAATTAGTGCTTTCACCTCAAAATCAGCGATTTTGCACGATACTACTTCACGGTCCGGTTATTCAACAACCATAATATGCCAAGCTTTGCAAATATTCAGAGTATACAGCAAGATGCTATAGTTTATGCCAGTCGAGCAATTTCTTTTGTAAGTAATATTCTTTTTCTGACACTCAACCCACACCTCATGGAGTTGCACTCCAAAATCTCGCTAAACCGCGGTTCGTCATGAACATTCACGCTTAAAAATAAACGTTAAAATCTACGTTTGAAATAACTCTTTTAAGGGGATCGACAGTGACTGCTCTCTCGGGTATAGTCGTGCGTCTCCGGATTAATCCTGATTTAGGGCAGGAAATGTCTGGCAATATTAACAGTTTAATAATCATTCCACTATCCAATATATGGTAGCTTAAAAAAAATACTGGTAACCTAAAGTGTTACCAATAGAACAAATCTGGTCGTGGATCTCTTGTCAAGGGCGATAGTGGCATTCTCTTAGAAAGTGATAACCCAGTTGATAAAGTGAGCATTCTCCTCCTTAAGCAGCTGTTATCCTTTCTGCAATTAATGTGTCCCAAAATGTGTTTATCAGATATATTCACCAGATTTGCATTAATACTACATCAAGACAATCAAGGTTACTGTGATTTGTTAATGTCAATCCTGTTACATCATCATTCGCACAATAAATTACCAATAATACAATTTTGCGTGTTATAGTAGAAAATATTTACGAGGGATGGTAAATCTTGTACTTCCTCATAAGATAAGAGGACTTGTAACTAGTTCTACCTAAAGCGGCCTAGATTGAAGGAGATTCGCTGAGCATGAAACTAGCGATATTGCCTTTCGCACACTCGCAACAATATCTGACCTCGAAAATTAATGGGTGTACCGGACGTGTGGCATAGCACACATTGAAGGACGTGTCCGCTCACATAGTCCTCACTGTATTTCTCCCTTATCAGGAGATAAAATATATATCCAAGTGAATAGAATATTCCCTTGATTCTACCCTCGAAGGATCTTGTCTAATTTGAGGTGTTTGTCCTGGCTTTTCATGTCAAGCCGACACCATGGCAACGGAAGTCCTATTGCTGACTTGCACTGCTGGGTGTGTCGGTGTGATACCAATATGGATTTCTACCAAGGCGGGGCGAGTCGCTTTATCCTAGCCTATAGTATTGGACCATTCTACGGAGGGTCAATGATAGGCTGATGCAGCAACAACAACATTTTCCCAGTTAGACGCCAGATTTTGAAATCGAAAACGAGGCCGCGCTATGTCATCGGTCAACTGAGACAGTCACTCAGGTTGTTGTGTATGAAGATTGGGGTGGCTCCTATAAATAGTGATCCAATGAGAATGCTCGTTTTAGTTTAAAATGGCGGGGTCGAATGACCAATCACTGAAGGGGAGACAACTGGAACAGTACACTATCACTGTCTGGTAATATCTTGAATTAACCGAGAGTACTACAGTCTAGCTTTATCCTACATTATATTAAGAGACCGTGTCGAGTGAGAAGCGAAAATGACTGAAGCAATCGACACGGTCTCTTTGATGTAGGACATTAGTACCTCGTTGCGCAATGCTAGAAATCCATATTGGCATCCACATTGAAAGTATGACGTCAAAACTCAGAACAGCGCATGCCAGCTGTATGACTTCCGTTACCATAGAGATCAGCTCGAGAAGAAAACCAGGAGAAACACCCGGAATTAGAAGAGATCATCTGTGGGTAGAATCAAGGAAATATCCATTTCATTTGGATATATATTTTATCTCCTGATAAGGGAGAAATACAGCGAGGACTATATGTGAGCGGAAATACACGATGTGCCTCACGTGCGGCGGATCATAGTTTACAGCTGAGAGCTGTAGAATCCTTTCACCATCAATTCGCGAGGTATTAGGACTTCGACGGAATAGGCCGAGCAGTCGCGAATGATGACGGATGACCATTCTCAACTTCTCGGGGATCTCCGGTGACAGACAGTACAATCGTTGATTCCCGATCGGCAGTTCCGAATGGACGGAAGATGATAAAACTTTCTTCTAGATCTTATACCAAATGCGAAACATGTGAATATGTATTCGATTTATTTATTCGGTTAAAGTACGTAATAGAAATTTTGGTGCAACAAAACGGTTGATTCGATATGCACATGAATTTGGTGTATCTATGCTTCCTGGAATCCTGCCGTTTATTCTTGTCATCTCCAATAGAAGAGCTCAGGCGGCGTGACAACTGTCTTTGTCTATCTTGGTGCCGTCCTTGGTATAGAAATCGTAGTTACATCCACCGCAGTAGTTTGATCTGTGAAAGTAGACAAGAAATGAATGGATAGACTCATCGGGAATCTCGTCTGATTAGCGGCGTACGGTCAAAATCGACCAACCCCAAGAAAAGCCACAACATTCTCTCTAGAAAAACCCGAGTGAAAAAGTTCACTCAGTAACGGTGGAAATTCATCCCGCTGAAGTTGAGTGAAATTCACTCATATTTGAGCGAGTTTCACTCAAATTTCACTCAAGTTTGAGTTAATAACTCACTCAAGTTGACTGAAGTTGAATCCACTCAAGTTGAAGTCACTCAACTTCAGTGGAAGTCACTCCACTTGAATGAATGTTGTTGCCCTCTACTCTTAAGTATCAAATCCTGGGACGGAATATCTGGTTTATACCGTCGTGCACTGCCTGCACGATATATCATGGTTGATTTGGACCCACTGAGGAGCATAATGCCCGAGGCGCCGAAGAGAAAACTCATCTTTTTAGTGACACCCTCATGGTTTCTATTTTGAATTACCCATGATCCCCCGCTCGTAGGGGTATGCAAATAAATGCTTCAAATAAGATAGGTCTTTCACGATCACGAAATGTTACTTCTTAGTTTTCTGTCGTGTCGTGTGTTGGGGTGGGGGAGGGAATAGGATACTGCCCCTCGACCGGTGAAGAATAGTAAAGAATGAAGAAATATATAATGCTTTCAATCCCCGGGCAATAACGCAAAAATTTGCACCGAAAAGAATTAAATGTACGGAAATACGTTCACCCTTGTGTAACAATATGGAAACATATTTCCCTGAACTCCATTTCGAAGGACGATTCTTTCATTTTTGTTAAGAAAATGCTCAAACCACCATAAGGCAACCAGAGTAAATTCTGAAAACAAGAGGTCATAATGAAAGAGGTGAGGAGTTGTGAAATGAAGAAATTACACTCGAAAAATAGTTTGGTTCCCCTCACTGCTACATGGGTAAAACCAAATATATAACCGAGCCGTTTATCCCTGAGCTGACCAGGAATGTTCTCCTATAGATCACCATTAAGAATTGCAGGATGGCCGCTTTGACGACGTCACAGTGGCGTATTCTAAAAATGCAAATTTGGCCAAATTTTTTGAGTAGATTTAAAAAAAATATATTTAAGAACAAAGACTGCTTAATAAATCGAGTAAAATTATCTGGTATGAAATAGAATAAAAAACAATAATAATAAAAAAAATAAAAAAATAGAATAGATTTCGGCACTTTTAAAGTCCGAAAATTCTGCTGTCATGCGTCCTCCAGTTGGTAATGGCGCACAATCTATTGGCCAATCAACATCGTCCGCAGTAGCCCACGCATTTAGAAGTTGCATTATTTCTGAATTAGTTTACCATTTGAACATTCGTTTTCAAACATTCGGTAAAATGGTTTTAAATACCGCGCATTTTATTAGTTGGTTGGAATTGCTGCCCATTAATCATGTTAACTGGAAGCACCCCCCACTGAGGTAATATTCAACGTCTTCTGAGATCCACATGGGCAGGAAAACTTAACTGATCAGAAACATGTCTTACATCTTTGAAATGTTTGACTCCGAGGGATCCTTGTAACAGAAAACGCAATTGGCTAATGTCGAAACATCACACGCTATGCAGCATTTCCTAATGAGCGCTCTCATTGGTTAGTGATAGAACTAATTGGTTGGTGATAGAACTAACCCTTGTTCACAGAACCAATCATGTAGTCAGTCTGACCGGAGGGAGAGGCTAACATCTAAATGCTGCTAACTGTTTCTAGAGCATGACCGACAGGATCGGTTAGTTCATGAATGGCTCAAAAGTTCAGCTTATTGCATCAACATTGACTTTCAACTGACATTATTTGACACATCGTAGCAATGTTTATTATGAAGAGGACCCTACCCGTGGGGTCCCCGGGTGTAAAAAGAAATAGGACCCAAACGTGGTGATCATCCTCATAACAGGGGTCCAATACAACCCTGGCTGAAGTCGAATGCACAAGCACAGTTCCGAAGAATATTAGACGTGGTCTCCGGAGCTGATTGAAACAGTCTACTGGCGAACTGATGTTTCGATTGGTCATTTCTCGATTTGAAGATGCTATTTCGTTGAAAAAGGCTCTAAATCGAGTCATTCAAAGACACATTTAGATACGAAGGACCTCTTGGACCAAACACATTTTTCAGCAGTGGAGATATAATGCCACCGTACATCACCAAGTTAAATGAGGTTTTGGTCCAAGGGGTCCTTCATGTCTAAATGTGCATGTAAATGACGCAAGTTAGACCCATTTCTCACGAAATATAACATGCTGTGGATTTCAGTAAAACGCAAACGAGCTGGAACTTTCACATAGTTTCTCTTGCCGCTACATTAAAACACAATTATTTATAGGGCATATTATTTTTTTATTTCAGCCGAACCACGTACAGGCCAAAATCCCGTATTATCGTACCATCTCCTTTGGCGTGCTATTCTCGCTGTGGCTCAGCGGATAGATATATACGTGCCGACGGATATAACATCTCTGGTTCGATCTCAGCAGTTTTTGGGGACGTGGCAAATTTATACTGGTCACTTTTCTCGCAAGAAGAACTTAGTGAGTTATAAATGAGATCACCAGTAAATCGACAAACCTAACTTTGGGTCGCGTGACCGACAAGATATTCCCTTGCACCAAGCAAAGCAGAGGCAACTATAGTTCAACATGCTCGCTGAGCCAGAGATCGATTTATAATTTAATGAGCAATGAACAATGGGAGTCCTACCTGCAGGTGGCGTCAGGGCGTAAGGGGCATTTCTGAACCATGCAAGGATCAATAAAACACATCACCATAGAAGTTCCGTCAGGGCAATGGGCAAGCGGGGCTGAAAATAGGTCAGATACTACACATGCGCTACTGTAACACTCGGGAAGTTAGCTCTCGGTGCAGGCGTTGACCCAAAAGCGCCAAATACAAAAGAAATACTGGTTGAATTTCATCTCCCAAATGTGATCAATATACTGTCCGAATAACTGGTGCAACAATAGCTTGATGTGGTCCTGAGGAGTTGATTTATTATGATGTCAAAAATATGGTTGTAAATAAGACGTTTTGTTCAAAATTCTTGTTGTTGTGATTATATTTTTCTTCAAAAATATAATTATTTCCCACCCTTTTTTACACCACAATGACAGTGGATGTCATAAAAATGCTTTTACATCAATCCACATACTCAATCTCTACTAGATCTGCATTTGAGAAGTGACGCAACTATAATGTTTAAGCCGTATAACCACTTTCGCCAAGTATCCCGGTAAACAGGGGAATTCGGGTGTCTGCAGACAACCAACAGTAAATAGATGAGCGAGCGTGGACTATGGAAAAACTAAACGGGCGTTGAGAATGCCATGAGGTAAGTTCTCCTGCGGACCGAGTACTTGTCATTTTGATGCAGATATAGCAGAGGAGGGTTATGTAGGTAGTATATAAAGCATTTTTAGCCCACCATCACCAAATGGTGGGCTGTTCAAATCGCTTTTCGTCCGTGGTCCGTCGTCCGTCCGTCCGTCGTCCGTCCGTAAACAATTCTTGTTATCGCGATTTCTCAGGAACTACTGCATGGATCGTTCTGAAATTTGGTACACAGGTTCCTCTTGGGGTCTAGTTGTGCTGATACCTTTTCTGGTCCGATTCGAAAATCCAATATGGCCTCACGCCGGCCATCTTGGATTTCCCCATGAAACCTTGTTATCGCGATTTCTCAGGAACTACTGCATGGATCTTTCTCAAATTTGGTGGACAGGTTCCCCTTGGGGTCTAGTTGTGCAAGATACCTTTTCGGTCCGATTCGAAAAACCAATATGGCCACCAGGCAGCCATCTTGGATTTCCCCATGAAACCTTGTTATCACGATTTCTCAGGAACTACAACATGGATCTTTCTCAAATTTGGTACACAGGTTCCCCTTGGGATCTGGTTGTGCAAGATACCTTTTTTGGTCCGATTCGAAAATCCAATATGGCCACCAGGCAGCCATCTTGGATTTCCCTATGAGACCTTGTTATTGCAATTTCTCAGGAACTACTGTATGGATCTTTCTCAAATTTGGTACACAGGTTCCCCTTGGGGTCTAGTTGTGCAAGATACCTTTTCTGGTCCGATTCGAAAATCCAATATGGCCACCAGGCAGTCATCGTGGATTTCCCCATGAAACTTTGTTATCGTCATTTCTCACGAAGTCCTGTATGGATCTTTCTCAAATTTGGTACACAGGTTCCCCTTAGGGTCTAGTTGTGCAAGATACATTTTTCGGTCCGAATCGAAAATCCAATATGGCCACCAGGCAGCCATCTTGGATTTCCCCATGAAATTTTGTTATAATGATTTCACAGGAAGTACTGCCTGGATCTTTCTCAAATTTGATACACAGGTCCCCCTTGTGGTCCAATTGTGCAAGATACCTTTTCTGGTCCGATTCCAAAATCCAATATGTCCATCAGGCGGCCATCTTGGATTTCCCCATAAAACTTTGTTATTGCGATTTCTCAGGAACTACTGCATGGATCTTTGTTAAATTTGGTACACAGGTTCACCTTGTCGTCTAGTTGTGCAAGATACCTTTTCTGGTCCGATTCAAAAATTCAATATGACCAACAGGCGGCCATCTTGGAATTTCCCATGCAAATTTGTTAACGTGATTTCTCAGGAAGTACTGCATGGATCTTTCTTAAATTTGGTACACAGGTGGTCTCCCCTTGGTTCCCCTTATGGTCTAGTTGTGCAAGATACTTTTTTCGGTCCGAATCGAAAATCCAATATGGCCCCAAGGCGGCCATCTTGAATTTGCCCTTGAAACATTGCTACCGTGAATTCTCAGGAAATATTTCATGGATCTTTCTGAAATCTGGTACACAGGTCCCACATGGGGCCCAGTAGTGCAAGATACTTTTTTTGGTCCGATTCGAAAATCCAAGTTACGCTTCAAATTAATTCGTTATTCTCGAGTTGTGACGTTGCATCACAAGCGGCGGCTGATCAAACGGTGGGGCATATTCTATATATTGACTATAGAGAATATCCATACCTTCACCTTCCATATCAAGGAGTTCATATTATTCGGAATTAAAATGTATTTCTTCAAATTTTAAATCAGCTTTCTTTAGTCCATGCAGTAGCAAATGAACTGCTCCACCCTTTCGTCTGCCGGCAGGTCGGCTACATGAATGGACGTCACTCTTGTGACTCAACGTCACAACTCGACAACCGTAAACTACTGCATGTTTCGATCCAAGGGAGATAATCAGGATTCAGGCACTTTCGAAGTTTCAACATTACTGCGCAGACCGTATCCCTTCACTATTAAGTATTGTACCATCTTACTATTTTCGAGCATGGTATCTTAAAAGAGATATCTCAAAATAGCCCAATAAACAGAACAGAATTAGCATTCGTTCCTGATTATAAAATCTTAAGTATGTTTCATAGCTCATGCGAAAGTGTCAAAGAGATTGGTCTTCGTTTCCAGTACCCAATGATGACACGTGCAAAAAAATAAATAAAAAAAATACTACAAAACCAAGGCGATGGATCCTCCGTACATGTACATTCACTTTCAGACTAACTTTGCTCATTTCTCTTGTATTATAACAACCGACATAAGTACAGTTTCTAGAAATCTTTAAACTCCTGGCCTTTTTCGATCTTTTTCGCCCAGATTCGAAATTCTGTAAACAAAATTACAAATCAATTGTTTGTTCTTAGTAACAATGGACAAAAAGATCCTCTAGTCATTAGCTTACAATTATCGGACAATGGTGGGCGCCAAGATCCTTCAGGATCTCTCGTTATGAATTCCACTCTCATTGTGGTGTATGAAAATGTTGGAAATAATTATATTCTTGAAACGAATATATATATATAATCACAACAATAACAACATCGACGAAGACACCCACTGCCACACAAGCCACTGTGTGTGTGCTCCAGTTTGGGCAGAGAGTGGCAGATGAAATGGCTCCGATTGGTTCATGAGCAGGTCTCTGAAAGACAGACAATTCAGCTTTTTGTGCATCTCGGTGAGTTTGGACAATAAAATAGGCATACTGCTCTTATCAACTTCTGATTTCCCGCTCTTTGACCATTTTGACAGATAGTTCAAGCGACAGCTGAATCGCGGTCGTGACGAAGGCGACCCTCTGAGTTATTCAGTTTTTTAATGCCTTGATTTCTTGTGTCTTCCTTGATGATGGTGGGAGTTTCTGTCAAGCGTTTGCTATCTACTGCAGCTATTTTGAGGTATTGGCCGCTAACTGCTGTACATGTGTTCAATCATTTCTGCGTTATGGAGAGAATGCACTTTCCTTTCATGAGCTCCATCGGTATATACACAATACATGTATATTTTCTTTCGTGAAAACATACCATGGTTGAATATATTAAGGTACCCTTCCATGTGATATATTCATATACACAATGGATTGTAACTTCATACGAATAAATGAACAAAACCACAGGTGGACATTTTTTCAACTCACCCCGTATATGCCAAAATGAAGGCATGACGTTGCCCAACATCTGGAACACAGCTCACTTTGTTGGTGTATACTGACACCGATAACGCAGATAAAGCGCGAGACTCAATTTTATATGATATAGCTGGCTAGGTAGGCAAGTAAATTTTACCTCTTCTTCCAAGAAGAATGGAAGAATGGAAGGGTTCGCTTCTACGTCACCATCTTAGGAGATCAATGAATTGATTAACGGGGTTGTGCGGTTGTCATTTGTTGACGGGGAAAAACTTTGTCCTTTACGTTGGGAAAACTTACCAGTCACACAGCCAAATACAAATAGAGACAGAAATATGAGAACTTTCATTGTTTCGTCCGTATGTCCTCACAAAAAATGGTAGAATTGGGAATAGAAAACGGCCTAGGTCCGCACCTAGGCCTGTCATAGATAATGTAAAGCCAATCTCCAAGGTCATCTTTGTCAAAGATCTAGGGCAATATATAAAATGTCACAGCTAGATTAGACAGGAGGTAGGTAAATTTTGACGGAGTCGTTTGCGGGCCAAATGGTAGTTTTATTGTGTATAATTCATCCTCAGTTGACGGAAACCATTTATGCATAATCCATTGTCAAATGACGGGCATCAATCGCCAATTAGATAACCTCCATCCATCGCCAATTGGAAGACATCCATCGTCCATTCTACAACACCGCCTTGGACACCTGTTTCGACTCACCTCGACACAATCTCAATCTCAACATCCGAGGCTAGGGGTAGGGGAAGAGGTTATTAAAACCCGTCATTTCAGGTTTGGGGCAAATCCCCTCTCCAGTCCCATCTCTAACCGAACATGCAAAAGCTTCGGAACAGCCTCTTCACATTTTCTTCTCGGTAGATTATCTTATCTTGGGTCATTCTTAGCCTATTTGCATAATCTTAGGTGGATCGTGGGTAAATTCAAAATGGCCACCACGAGGGTCCTCAGAAAGTTGCGTTTTTCGTCCATTTCAAAGCACACGGAACTAATATACTTTTTCTGAAACAATGAGTCACATTTCTATCGATCAGATAAAAAAGTAAAACAACTTGAAGTACATTTGTCGGTAATTGTCACAACCCAATCGGTGAATATTTATAGCATGCATCAAGAAACATTTATTACTATTCTGTCTTGACGGAATGAATATGATCTTTTCTCGAATTTTGAAGTGACAGTCAATTTCATTAAACTCGGATATTATAATCACGGAATCCGTGATCTACAAATCTTAGTTCCCTGAGATTGAACGATATGTATGTTGGTGGAAACACCGCTGATGATCAAATCTTACGACGAATTATCTTGAAGATACCGCCTTAAGGCTTTGAGGCATCCAGCTAAATGAATCCAGGCACCCGAACCAAACCCAAGTCGACAGGAGAGTGACGTCCGTTGGTTTAAGTGATGGGCGTCTACACGCTACACTGAATTCTATGGTGTTCTATTTCGGCCATTTTTGCGTCGCGCGTCGCAGGCGACGGGAAGGGCGACGTCGCCTGCAACGTCGCCCTCCCCGTCGCACGTCGCGTCGCGTTCTTATAATGTTAAGATATAGAACGCCACGCGACGTCGCACTTTTTAAACGCGACGTCGCCCTTTCCGTCGCACGTCGCCTTTATCAACGCGACGCGTTGGGCGACGTCGCGGACGTCACCCCCCCCCCCATCGCGCGTCGTGTCGCGTTCTTATAATGTTAAGAGATAGGACGCGACGCGTCGCGTTGCCCTTCGCGTCGCCTTCTGGTATTTTAGGACAAAATCGAGCTGCGCGTGCCTAGGGAGCAGCTATTGCGATGTGGTTCGTATGGTGAGGGCGCCATTTCATGAATTCGTTGATATACTCTTAACATAATTCAGGGAATTTGTTCCACATTTTGTTCAGGCCATTTGATCACAATTCTGTTTCAAGGAGGTCAATAAGCAGAATTTTTGAATTTTTCTTGAAATTGAGGAAAGAATCTCTGTAGTTAAGAGCAATCTATCCGAACTCCTGAATTTTGAGTTCAATTGTCGTCAAACATCTATAATACGATCGAGGAAATGCCGGATGATTTGAAGAGTGCAGAAGTACTAATATTCTTTAATCAATTTTTAGAAAGAGTAGAAAGAACATAATTCTCACAGTAAAATAACTTCAATTTTGTTGAGAGCTATAGGATTATCACTCTCCGCTAAATTGAAAGCTTATAAATCTACTCTACTATATGGCGACGTCGTGGGCGACATAGCGTTTAAAAAGGGCGAGGTCGCGTCGTGTTTTTTCTCTTAACCTTATAAGAACGCGGCGGGAAGGGCGACGTCGCAGGCGACGTCGTGGGTGACGTCGCCCTTCCCGTCGCATGCGACGCGCGACGCAAAAATGGCCTAAATAGATTACCATAGAATTCAGACTTATTTCTTCATTGGTTAAATGATTCCGAGGGCCTTCGTTTTATTTAATAATTTACTAACGCTGGCGTTCAAGAGACTATTCTATTGCCAAGACGAAAATTATTTAGGCCGCGTGCGCTGGTGAGCCAAACACTCAAATTCCGATCGCTGTCTGTTGGCGGTTTCGAGATACTCCTGCGCAATTGGCTCCTTCGTAAGGCGTTGGTGGCTTTGACTCCCCATGTCAGTTTCACTTTCGAATTCGGGTCTCGCTTGAGATCATGATCTTCTAGTGCGACTTCACTGAAACTTTATCCAAGAGCCTCATTTCCACTGCAAGTGAACTCCGTTCACACAGTTGAAATGGTCTTCAGTCAATCTGCATGCCACCAATAATACAATCCATTATAATTAAACTCGAAATTAACAACCCGCCAGTCGAGATTATATGTTTTTTTTAACCAGTGATCACAGTCGTGCTTGGGAGCTTAAACTTGAACAACACCGCATGGTTCAGACCTCCAGAGCCTGAAGACAGCATATTTCAGACATTCCGTCCCAGGATTTGATACTCAGAGTATAGTGGGAACATTGACTATTATAGTCCTGTTAATCTAACAAAAACTCCATTGACTCCACATGCTCATATTCTGACTGCAAGGATGATCAAAGACATTCTCCAGACCACGAATGATTTCTGGATGGATGTCCAATGAATATCAAAAGATATGGGACGTTTATATACAAAAAAATCCTTCGTGTGTGACGGTAATATAGCCGATTTTTTGCCAATCCAAAACCTGCAAAATCAGTTTTTATTGAATTTTACATGCTGAAAAAATTTGCAATACTCAATTGCATATAAATGGAATATAAATGAAAATGAAAATGTGCTCCCCGAACCATTTTGGTATTTTTTTGTTATCCACTTTGTTTGATTGATGATTGAAGAAATGTGCTTTCTGGCATATTTTGGTATTTGGGGGCATTTATATATAGGGAGGATTTTCTCTTGAAACACAAAGATAACCGTTTCCATCAATCATAAGTCCATGTATATGAAATAACCTTTGCCTTTTTTTTCGATGCTGATATTAACTTCACGAAAAATTCAATTTGCGAATCTTCGATTAAAAACCCCGGCGTTATTAATGTCACAAAGAAAAAAGTTTTTCCTTTATGTTAACGTCAAGTATCCTTTGATCAACAATGAATATAATAAGTGTATAAACAGTCCGACATCGACATGCAGACTAGAATATATTATGATCTGCTACCCACTGCAGTCACGGTGATTCCATAAATTTATTTTACATCAACAAGGCTACAACAAGGATTTTCGTCGTAGGCCTAAAACATAAATGGTGTGTTTCCTGTAACGGTTCATAAAAACTCCAGGCAGAAAAAAAGGAAAAGCGATTTCTGTTTTGTCATCTTTTTCTTGGTAGAAATTGAAGACATAGACTAAATGGTCCAAACCAAGTGACAAGCAGAAAAGTAAATGAACTAAACTGATGTTCATTATAATAAAGGTTCTTCTCTCTATTTTTACCTTTATACATAAACCTTGACTTGTGCCTTAATGAGATATGGCAAATGGTTCACTTCTTTCACAAAATCCAATATAAACTTTTGAGGTAGGCCCATGTTTTTGGGGTAGGTCGAGTTGCGGGAAACACTTTTTTGTTTAGGCCTATCATAGTCCTGCTCATGTCATCAGATTGTATACTTCCTGTACAGTACCGTCAGATATACTCTATGATTGAATTGGGGATAAATCGCGGCGCGCAGCTTTTGGGCGCATGACTGTCGCCCAATCAGCATCGTCCGCTTATAACCGGAGCGGAGTGGGCTCAGCATGTCACAGCTAAACAATACGTTGTACAGTGTGTTCTTACGTTATAGTCTTGCATTAAACGTGATAATTCGTTTACATTATACTGGATGCATTCCCATCTTTTTCGCGTGCAGATGCATGCTCCATGTGTCGATCAAAATCGATACAAACCGAATGCGCCTGCGCACCGCGTTTTTCTGCTCAGTGCAGTCAGAGGGTGTTACACCGACTTTTAGGAGGTTCCAAACTCTGACATTGGGAGAATGAAGATAGTTTGCTTACGTCAGCATAGTGAGTATTAAATAGACTCGTAACTCAGGGAAAAGGTGCATGTACATGTATATTCCTGGACAAGCTTTGGTAGCAGGTTTATCAAAACGGATCGGATGGTGGAGGTTTTTCTTTTTGCACAGCTTTAAAAATATATTAGAATTTTTAGGAAACCCATTGTAATCTCAGTATCAGGATGTCCCGTCTGGAGAGCAAAATTGACTTACCTGCACGTGGCCTCCGGATGTGCCGGGCATTTCGGGAACATACACGGATCAACGAAACAATTCACTATATGTGAACCATCAGGACACAAATTAGGTGCCCGTGCTGAAAAATACAGAGACGTCATATATATATATGATTGGGAAATGGGGGCAAATAACAAGAAACGAAGAAAATTGGGGGTGTTTCAATCTCCACTGTTTTCGAAGATCCAGCTACATAACGCAGGAGAAATGAATTTGTCCGTGACGAAATATCAATGTTATTATGTGTGTATAACCTTGGAAACAAATCATCTGACACAAGAAGTAGTTTACACACTATAGTACCGCAATCGACACAGGGCTTCCAGTATATGTAAGCTTCTCTCATCTCGCCCATCACTGTTAGGAATCCAAATTGGCATTCATGTTTAAACTCCTTGCAGGAACAGTATTAAGCTTTTACTCCGAGCAGCATATGTCAGCAGTATGGCTTCCGTTGCCATGGAGGTCGGTTTGAGATGAAAGCCAGGAGAAACACCTCAAATTAGACGAGATCCTTTGAAGGTAGACTCAAGGGAATATTCAATACATTTAGATATATATTTTATCTCCTGATAAGGGAGTATACATACAACGAGGACTATGTAAACGGCAATACATTCTATAGTATGTGGTGTGCCCCACGTGCGGCGGATCATGGTTTACACTGGAGAGGTGAAAAGTCTACACCATTAATGCGGGTCATATGACTTCGACGGAATACGCCGAGCGGTCACGCTTTGGAATTGGTGTTTCAAGATGACTGACTAACCTGTGAGTCGCTTTGGTCTTCCTTGCAGGTAGACACGGCTCTCTTTGAGAATAGGCGCGGTGGTATTCTTACGCACAGCATACATATCGGAGGGTACCCAATAGGCACGGCATACATATATCTGGGTTACCCTTACGCACAATATACGTATCGCGATAGACATTGAGTGTAGTGTTGAAAACTGGGGTCCTGGCTTATCACTCCTAAATGTATTTCCCTCAGCGTAGATACAATTAACTAATTCAGCATTTTGCTTTTGTCACACACTTTATCAACATCTGTACCAATGCCATAACTGTATCATATAGAATCTCATCTTCGCACCATTTCGCGAAATACCGCCTGTTTATATGTAGCATAATCTCTCCACAGCGCATGCTCCGTTTGAGCCCTCAACCACAGGGGCTCGTTACTGTTGTTCATAGGTTAATTAGGTTGACTATGGGGGGGGGGGGGGGCGAGGTAGGGATCCCCCTATATACATATACTCAACCTAATCAACGAATTAGCAACGCTAACGAACCCCTGTGCCCTCGACAGTGGAAGTTGCCATTTACGACGTGCTTGGATGTGATGCAGAGGGATACAACCACGTATTCACGGTTCCTTTTAATTCCCACCGAACAACCCGCTCAGTTTTCCACAGGGGCGAAATATTTTTCGAATGCTTACTGAGGAAACTGTGGAAATGATCTGAATAACATTTTCTGTCGCTGTGGTCAACAGGGATACGACACAAATTTGAAAAGTGATCCTAACGTATATGTTGTGTTTATGTCGTAACAGTGGTTTTTCCAAAGAAAATGTCCATAGTCGAATTGTTAAAGAAACAGACATGTCGTCCATTCTTATGCCAATTAGAGAGACAACTTGTTTTTTTCTAATACCATCTGAAGCGGATATATATGCCCGTGGTCGCCTATGACCATCTTCTTTCATCAAGCCCATTTTTACGCTAATGTGCTCCTGCTCTGAACTTGCCTTGGTTGAACGGGCTGCCATTATTGTTCAAACACAGCCTGTAGCCCCATGTATATGACGTAATATCCATTATCTTCCCGAAACGTGCTCTGAGACGGCGTCAGTGATTGGCTGACATTGTTATTGCATCAGCCCACAGAGGAGGAATATGCTGTGTTTGATTGGTTCGTAAGATGAAATGGACATTTCTGATTTTGAACAATAATGGCGGCCCGTCCGACCAAGACAAGTTCGAAATGGGGACGTAGAAATTGGTTTGATGTGACTAAGATGCCTATGCCGGATGTCTCTTCGTTCGTTATATTCTGGAATTTATTGGAGAAAAACGATCTTTTTTACCTCCATTTTTAGAGAGGTGGTTCTCCGTAACCAGTTCATAATTTAAAAAAGGAAATGCAGAATCAACAGACGATTTAACTAGCTGCAAAACCCATTCGATGTTTTGTTTTTTTTTAAAAATCATTCAAATATTTTGTATATATTATCAGGCTACATGTTATATATTTACTTGTATAAACATGACTTACCGGCCACAATGCAGAAAACGGACAAGGACAGAAATATGAGAACCTTCATGTCTATGTCGCTGGTTAAGTGCCTACACTGTATATGGTATATAGGAAGTGAAGGAACATATGCCCACTCCTATATCACAGATAATGTCAGTAGAAATGTCAAAGGTGAGATAAACTCACTAGAAGATAACTCATTACACTCTAAAAAGTGGGGACATGCAGAGATAGATCAATCAAGGGTCTTATTCACGAAAGCCGTGTACGGCCTAAATACTCCCGTATCAGAAAGAGAGTGATAAGCAAGTACTTTGTATAAATACATTTTTCTGAAATCTGGCCATGAATTGGCAATTTCCATTCCCCATGGAAAATAGTTGGGAAGCCATTCAAACAACTTTGCCAAGATATCAACTCCGGACAAAAAAAGTTCGCCAAGATGTCCACTTCCAACAATGAAACGCAATAGTCAAGCTATCAACTCCGGACACAATCATACAAGTTCGCCAAGATGTTATCTACGGACACAATCAAACAACTTCGCCAAGAAGTGAACTTACAACACTATATAACATCCGAGCCAAGATATCAACTCCGGACACAATCATACAAGCTCGCCAAGATGTTATCTACGGACACAATCAAACAACTTCGCCAAGAAGTGAACTTACAACACTATATAACATCCGAGCCAAGATATCAACTCCGGACACAATCAAACAACTTTGTCAAAATATTATCCACGGACACAAACAACTGTACCATGTTATCAACTCCGGACACAATCAAACAACTGTGCCAAGATATAAACTCTGGGCACAATCAAACACTTCGCCAAGAAGTGAACATATAACATCATAGCCAAGATATCAACTCCGGACACAAACAACTTCGTCAAGATATTATCTACGAACAAAATCGAACAAATTCGCGAAGAAAGGCGCTTCCGCCACCATAGGCAAGATATCAGCTCCGGGCACCGTCAAACAACGTCTCCAAGACATTATCTTCGGACACAACCAAACAACTTCGCCAATAAGTGCACTCCCAACACAACGAAACATCATAGCCAAGAGATCAACTCCGGAGACAATCAAACAACTTCGCCAAGATATTATCTCCGGACACAATCGATCAACTTTGCCAAGATATTATCTAAGAACATAATCAAACAACTTCGCCAAGAAGTGCACTTCCAACACTATGAAACGTCATAAGCAAGTAATTAACTCTGGACACAATCAAACAACCTCGTCAAGGTATTATCTCCGGACACAATCAAACAACCTCTTCAAGGTATTATCTACGGACACAATCAAACAACTTTGCCAAGATATTATCTACGGACACAATCAAGCAACTTTGCCAAGATATTATCTACGGACAAAATCAAACAACTTCGCCAAGAAGTGCACTTTCAACACTATGAAACATCATAGCCATATCGAATCCGGACACAATCACCGAGCAGAGCATCATGGGTAAATTAAAAATGGCGTCATCTTGGCAGCCAATGTGGGTTTTTGTACATTTGCGGGTAGTGCTTGATATTGTGTGGTAAATTTAAGCGCTCTAGCCCAACAAGATGCGATACACTCCAAATCGCCCAGGCCAGATAGGGTTAACATATACTCTGTCCGGCTGCGTTTCAGTTCCAGTGGTGTTGAAACTATTGAATGCGCAATATAGGGGTTAAAATAAATAAATAATAGATAATAATCCATGCTGGCTTGGAGCTGTTATAATCTGTACTTCGGTATGGTTCAAAATGGAAGTAAATGCGTGACGATAATAATAAGACACAAAATTGATTATCCGAAAGGATGGAATCATTAAAGGACAGTGTAAAATGGGCAGAAGGCCACTACCGGATGTTTGCGCCAAGACATTTTCCTACGAAGTAGGCTCTCATAGCAAATTGTCCGGTAATGAGTGAGTGAGTGAGCGAGTCCATCCGAATCCTTTCCTCGGCAAAATAAGGAGAATCGTTGATATTAGAGCCTTGATTTTTGTCATGAACGTGCATTGAGGGACTGTTACCAGCATGTTCTGAGCTGACCTATAAACCTTGAAATTTTGAGAGAATTCCAGGTTATTTCTAGATAGAGGGCCTTCAAGTCATCTCTCGACCGTCTCCCGTAGAGAGCCCCCATTTATCTCTCGACCGTCTCCCGTCAAGGTACACTTAAATCATTGCAAACCCTACTTCGTAAGTCCCGTGACGTTAGTCACACTGCTCACGTTCCTATGATGGCCGAGAGGGGCCATCGCGTCTTTCATTTCTAATTTAACGCGATGGAGCGATGGAGCTATGCGATGCGCGATGGAGCTATGCGATGGAGCTATGCGATGGAGCTATGCGATGAAAAGTCGATGAAAAGTCGCGCTATGCGATGCGCGATGAGGCTATGCGATGGAGCTATGCGATGCGCGATGGAGCTATGCGATGAAGCGATGGAGCTATGCGATGAAAAGTCGATGAAAAGTCGATGAAAAGTCGCGCTATGCGATGCGCGATGAGGCTATGCGATGGAGCTATGCGATGCGATGGAGCGATGGAGCTATGCGATGAAAAGGCGATGGAGCGATGGAGCTATGCGATGAAAAGGCGATGGAGCGATGGAGCGATGGAGCTATGCGATGGAAAATCAGAAATGAAAGACGCGATGAAAATGCGATGAAAAGGCGATGGAGCGATGGAGCGATGGAGCGATGGAGCTATGCGATGAAAAGGCGATGGAGCGATGGAGCGATGGAGCTATGCGATGGAAAATCAGAAATGAAAGACGCGATGAAAATGCGATGAAAAGGCGATGGAGCGATGGAGCGATGGAGCTATGCGATGAAAAGGCGATGGAGCGATGGAGCGATGGAGCTATGCGATGGAAAATCAGAAATGAAAGACGCGATGGAAATGCGATGGAGCGATGGCGCGATGGAGCTATGCGATGAAAAGTCGATAATTTTCTCGAGTGTGTGGCGAATTATACTTTTCTCCTGGGGTAATTAAAGAATCAATAGATCCGATATCTCGGCGATGTATTACATGTAGATGCAAATAACATACCATGCGATGAGATACCATTCAGAATACCATGGAAGTATCAATAGTTTCTAAGAAAGAATCTTTCCGAAATAGATTGACGAGGGTAATACAGTAAAATAACTTTATTCCTAAGAAGGTTGATATATATAATTTAAATATTAACTATATACATGAACGTCACAGGACAACTCCGACGCGAACTGAGTTCTTGGAAATCTCCACCCCCAGTTGAAATCCTGCCTATATTAAGATGGGCACTGCCCAAGTCAGAATCAGCAGTGATTTTCATCAAAAATCACCAGAAATTTTCATCAAAAGTAGGTCAGCTCAGACCGTGTTGGTAACAGTCCCCTTTTGCCGACGAAAGTATTCGGGTGGACTGACTGACTGACTGACTCATTACCGGACAATTTGCAATCTGTAGCCTAATTCGTAGGAATAATTCAATCGAAAGGTATATCAAGCTTTGATCATGTCAAGAACACAGTCATAGATACTTTATATTTGTTGGGAAGCCGAACACAGAGCCAGATTTTGAATGATGCTTGTTGGAAAGTAAACGAACATGCGCAATGACTTTTCATCGCATAGCTCCATCGCTCCATCGCTTCATCGCCTTTTCATCGCATAGCTCCATCGCTCCATCGCTCCATCGCCTTTTCATCGCATTTTCATCGCGTCTTTCATTTCTGATTTTCCATCGCATAGCTCCATCGCTCCATCGCTCCATCGCATAGCTCCATCGCTCCATCGCTCCATCGCCTTTTCATCGCATTTTCATCGCGTCTTTCATTTCTGATTTTCCATCGCATAGCTCCATCGCTCCATCGCTCCATCGCCTTTTCATCGCATAGCTCCATCGCTCCATCGCTCCATCGCCTTTTCATCGCATAGCTCCATCGCATAGCTCCATCGCGCATCGCATAGCTCCATCGCATAGCCTCATCGCGCATCGCATAGCGTGACTTTTCATCGCATAGCTCCATCGCTTCATCGCATAGCTCCATCGCGCATCGCATAGCTCCATCGCATAGCCTCATCGCGCATCGCATAGCGCGACTTTTCATCGACTTTTCATCGCATAGCTCCATCGCTTCATCGCATAGCTCCATCGCTCCATCGCATAGCTCCATCGCGCATCGCATAGCTCCATCGCTCCATCGCGTTAAATTAGAAATGAAAGACGCGATGGCCCCTCTGGGCCATCATACGTTCCTCATCAAATTTCGTTGCCTCGTAGATACACAAAACAGAACTTGATAATACAACAGAAATACGCCTATATTTATTCAAGGAGAAAATACAGTGCAATCTCGAATCAATTTATCCTGAGTTATCGTACCAACAGTAATCTGTGGAATTCTTTAGATTTTATCGACGTGAGAATTTAGGCTTGACAGTCCGTCTTCTCTAGCTTGGTCCCATCTGTGTTGTAGAAGTCGTAGTTACATCCGCCACAGTAATTAGACCTGAAAAGTATACGAAAGTCTCGCACGAAAATCGACGGGAAAATGCCAGTATCGGTGACAACCACAGATATCTCCCTGTACAGATTGTATGATTTAGCCCGTACACCCTAACATTACCCGTATTACTAGACCTAAACACTAAATATAACCGAATCATATACTATGATGGCCGAGAAGGGACATCGCTGTATTGTGTTATGAATCACACGAAGGCAGGATGCGAAGTCAGGATGCGAAGGACGAAGGCAGCATGCGAAGCGCGAAGTCAGGATGCGAAATCAAAACATGAAGCGCGAAGTCAGGATGCGAAGTGGCGAAGGCAGGATGCGAAGTAGCGAAGCCAGGATGCGAAACGCGAAGTCAGGATGCGAAATCAAAACAAAGCATTGCAAAGACTGGAAGCGAAGCGCGAAGTCAGGATGTGGAGGCAGGATGCGAAGTGCGAAGTCAGGATGCGAAGTCGCGATGGCAGGATGCGAAGTGCCGAAGCCAGGATGAGAAGCGCGAAGTCAGGATGCGAAGTCAGGATGCGAAGCGCGAAGTCAGGATGCGAAGTCGCGAAGGCAGGATGCGAAATCAAAACATGAAGCGCGAAGTCACGGCACCCGACTTCGCGAATTCGCATCCTGCCATCGCGACTTCGCATCCTGACTTCGCGCTTCGCATCCTGACTTCGCGCTTCGCTTCCAGTCTTTGCAATGCTTTGTTTTGATTTCGCATTCTGACTTCGCGCTTCGCTTCCTGGCTTCGCCACTTCGCATCCTGCCTTCGCGACTTCGCATCCTGAATTCGCGTTTCATGTTTTGATTTCGCATCCTGACTTCGCGCTTCGCATCCTGCCTTCGTTTTTCGCATCCTGACTTCGCATTCTACCTTCCTGTGTCGGTCCAGGTTCATTAACACAATACAGCGATGTCCCTTCTCGGCCATCATAATATACACTAATCCGAAGCCATGCTTTAATCCAGAGAAGGGGACACATAATTTAACATGACCCGTCTTCTAGGCACAACTGCCTCCAACCTTTAACAAAAATGCGATTCTGGAGAAGGAAATATTTGAAGACTTTCAAAAATACAGAGTAAATTCATTGACGGATTTTTGAATGCTGAAAAATCTTGAGAAAGTATTCACCACCAATACCGTACTTCAAACAAGTTAAAGGTATTAACCTACCAGACCTGGGCGATTAGGCAGTCTCTTCCGGGTGGGGCTGTGGGGGGGGGGGGTCTTTATTTTCGTTATCCCTCGGGATAAAGGGCTGAGGCCACAATGATGACGTCACAGTCAGGTAATCTTTTCGAAAGTCATTTTTCGCTTTTATTTAAACTGATTTTCCGATGTTCTTTTTTTAGTTTTCGATGTTTTCTTTAAACGTCTATTTAATACCCCAGAGAATAACAAGAAAAGTTATTGATGCAGATGCATCAATGCCGGCGGAAACGTTTGTAGCTTATAATCTTCGTATTACAAGCCGATTATGTGTGCAACTGGTGAATACAGGTCACGATGCACCATTATCGTTAAAAAAAACGTCGATTTGTTTGTTTTCATTAAAGGTGTGACTAATGTAGTTCGCACAAGGACCCATCTGGAAAGTGTGGGGTTAACCGGAAGTTAAGTGCTTGCTCGCAAAATGTGCACATGAACCGCATGTCAAACTAGGACTTTGAAAGTAATGTTCTCCGGTTGACGTATTAAGTCATTTCACATAGCCTGATGTAAGTGTTTGCGCTGTGGCATTATATGCGACACATCATCAAGCCACTACTTCTTTATTGATGTGTGTCATTGTAAATTAATCCTAGATCGACTTTCTCTACACATCAATCCGATCCGCGTGTTTTACTGTTTCGAGTTTTTAGTAACTCGCAGTTCAATCTCAAACATTTTGCTGCAGACGTACACATGGTACAGGTGAATAACTTGATCATATATGGTCATCGATTTGGTCTCTCGGCCATAATAAAATAGTACTAAAGCACATTTATTCGATGAATTCATTATAACAGAATTAATATTAATGTGTTAACCACGAACGGGTGATACAATCCTGTCGTTTTACGATATAAAACTAGTTGGATCACTCAACGGCACGTCTGTGAAAGTATGGCTCGAGAAAACAGCTGTTACTCGTCCAATATCAAGATGGCCCCTCCCATGTTTAGCGTATTCAGAAATCCGGCGGCGCTGCGCCGCCGGAAATTAGTTTTCGTGAAATGAATTACTTCCATGCCATTTTAGGTAGGTAGGAGAAATGCAAAACATTTGAGAGAAAAGACCAAAAACACGACTTTATGAGGACACCTCGTGGCCGCCATTTTGAATGATTTCTTGGTCCATTGCACCTAGGATTGTACAAGTCACGGAAAGTCAGAATGATTCAGCTTTCTTGTTCCCTTCGTTTCATAGCTGCGATGAAAAGCATGATGCCTCCCCCAGGACAGATATGGGGTTAAGTATGCGGAACAGACAGAGTTCAAATGACAACCCTGAATGCGACGTTAAACCCTAATTCTCTCTCTCTCTCTCTCTCAAATGACAACCACCTTCATAATGTTACAAGTACGCCCACCTGCAAGTTGCCTTTGGATGTGTGGGGCATTTCGGAATCGTACAGGGGTCGATCAAACAATAGACTATGGACGTTCCATCAGCACATGGGCCTGTTGGCAGACGGGCTGAAAAGAGAGAATAGATCACCTATAACGATTTGATGGTACCCCGGCTATAATCTGATATCATTCGGAGGTACGGCTTTAGCTTTGGACACACCGGTTCTCGTCAGATCACCGAAGTTAAGCAACGTTAAGCTCGGTCAATACTTGGATGGGTGACCGGGTGCTGTACTGGCTGGGCTGATCAGTGTCCAGGGTAATAGGAACTGTGAGCACTCTCGTGTTCTGGCACATGTAGTCACCGTCGTGATATGACTGAAACAAGGTTGAAAACGACGTTAAACCCTACTACTCACTCACTCATTCATAGGGCAATTATTACAGTGGATGGGGCGGGGCGGACGCACATAGCAAGAAACTATTTAAGCTTCTGTGTACGGGGTTGCAAAACGAATCCATACCCCAACCCCATCCACACCAAACTCCATCCCTACACGACTCAAGTATTTCGCGAACGGACGCAACATAGGTCTCAAACAAAATCAATTGTTAACCATAACAGACATGAAAAGATGGAGTGGTTCTTCAAGGTTTACCTTCTTAATCGCATTTTAGAAACCACATTCGCGATTGGCGCCATCACATATATCACGGAAGCTGTGCGACTCCCGTGCAAGATAAACGAATTTCAAAAGAATTCGCTCGTTTAGTCGGATGGTTGCGTTTCATTTACCTCCGTAATCCAAGATGGCCGCCACCAACCATCTTGAATTTCAGCAGTGGGTTCTTAACAGATTTCTTGTCCGAACTATTGAACTGATCGACTTCAAACTTGCAGAGTGTCTTAACATCGATGAGAGGACGGTTGGGATTGCTTTCTATTTACCTGCGTAATACAAGATGGCCGCCTTCAGCCATCTTCGTTTGCAGCAGCGGTTTCTTACAGATTTCTTCTCCGAACAATAACTCGAGAATTACTGAACCGATCCACTTCAAACTTAGAGAGTGTCTTGACATCGATGAGATAACGGTTTGGATTGCTTTTCAGTTACCTGCGTAATCCAAGATGGCCACCATCAGCCATCTTGCGTTCATCAGCCATCTTGAATTGGCAGCAGTTGTGTCTGTACAGATTTCTTGTCAGACCACACAGAAAAAAATCCTTACAAATGTAAAGAATATTCCCCGACTCCTCAACATAACTAAGGAATATTTCTTCCCGTAACATGCTGCGGAATATTCCTTATTAGTCGGGTGTAATAGTCGGGGAATATTCCTTTAATATTAAGGGGTTTTTTCCAGTGTGCAATAACTGTGTGCTTTTCAGTTACCTGTGGTCACCATCAGCCATCTTGGATTTCAGCAGTTGGATCTTTACACATTTCTTGTCCGACGAATAACTCGAGAACTATTCAACCGATCGACTTCAAAGTTGGGAGAGTGTCTCGACATCGGTGAGAGGACGGTTGGGATTGCTTTTCGGTTACCTGCGGTTACCATGGCCATGGGCAGCCATCTTGAATTTTAAGCGCTTGGATCTTGTCCGAGCAATAAATGATCGACTTTAAACTTGGAGAGTGGCTTGACATTCTTGAGAGGACGGATGGGTTTGCTTGTTAGTGCCGTCTTCAACCATCTTGGATTGTCAGCAATTGGATCTTGACACATTTGTTGTCCAACCAATAACTCTATAACTTTTAAACCGATCGACTTCAAACTTGTTGAGTGTCTTGACATCGGTGAGAGAACAGTTGGGATTGATTTTCAGTTATCTGTATAATCCAAGATGGCTACCATCAGCCATCTTGCATTGTCGGATCTTTACACATTTCTTGTTCGACACAAAAAACTCGAAGTATTGAACCAATCGACTTCTGGTTTGGAGGACATCTGTGAGAGGACAGTTGGTATGCTTTTCAGTGGCTGCCAGCCATCTTGGATTCCAGCAGTTTGATCTTGTCCGGACATCAGATCGAGATCAAATCCACCGATCGTCTTCAATTCAAACTTGGAGAGTGGCTTAACATTGATGAGAGGACAGTTGGGATTGCTTTTCAATTATCTGCACAATCCAAGATCGCGAGAGTCAGCCATCCTCAATTTTAAGTCCTTGGATCTTGTCGGGACAATAGATCGAGAATAATTGAACTGGTCAACTTCAAACTTCCAGCGAGAGGACGGTTGGGATTGCTTTTCATTTACTTGTGTAATCCAAGATGACCGCCATCAGACATCTTGCATTGTCAGCAGTTAGATCGTTACACATTTCTTGTTCGACCAATATCTCGAGAACTATTGAACTGATCAACTTTAAACTTGGAGAGTGAATTGGCATCATACAGTGAGAGGAGAGTTGTGATTGCTTTTCGGTTACCTGTGTAATCCAAGATGGCCGCCATCAGCCATCTTGCGTTGTCAGCCATCTTGCGTTGTCAGCAGTTGGTTCTTTACACATTTCTTGTCTGACCAATATTTCGAGAATAGCTGAACTGATCGACTTCAAACTTGGATAGTGTCTTGACATCGGTGAGAGGACAGTTGGGATTGCTTTTCAGTTAGCTGTGTAATACAAGATAACTGCCAGCTGTCTTGGATTTTCAGTGGTTGGAACTTGTCCCCACAATAACTCGAAAAATATTGAACTGCATCGACTTGTGTGACGCATGGCTCATCAGACAGATCTCCATTGTTGTAAGTGCAGTGGAGCGGTCGAATCATTTTAAAGATTTTTTTTCCCGGCACAAGGATACATTTATCCCTTTGTCTCGGTAAAAAATCTTTAAAAATCATTCGGACGTTTTACTGCAATGGCGCGAGATGGTTCTGAACTTTGGGGTGAATTTGGTATATGTGGGGCGTCCAATATGGGGGGTGCTACGGAACGCTTTCATTGTGTACTTACCCAGGGTATGATTTTGACGTCATTATGCGCATGCGGACTCGGAAAGTAGCAGAGAAAGCACATTTTCACATACGTGCGTACTCGGGTGGGCGTAGGGACTTTGGACCATATATGGGCAACCATCGGTCCAATTGTAGGGATTCTATTGTAGCTCATATTTGGTAGGGCATGAGTGGAGTGGTGACATTGATATGTGACCTCATTCTACGTATGTGCAGTCGGAGAGTAGTAGAGTTATGACATTTGAGGTGTATGCTGGGCCTCTCTAGCCCCAAACCTCAATTACGCTTCTTATTTTGCTGAGCCTTGAAAGGGCCTATCCCTCTTGTATAAATACATTGTATGAATAAAAAAACAAGAGCGTTCCATAGAACCCCCAAAATTGGATTCTGTTGCTACTTTGCAACATCACGCATTTACGCACCTTTATGTGCTTTATCTACAAGAGTACGCCACAGTCACGTGACCTGTCTTCCCTTGAGTCACTCCAACTTAACATGGATACACTCTGTGACTCATATCCTAGGTTCAAAGTCAAAGGTCAACCCAAATCCCCTCCCATCGCCAATCCCCTTCCATCACCACAAATTCTAAGATATTTCACCTCTCCCTACTACTAATAGCAGTAAGTCACTGAATGTGTGTCTTTTGACGCTAACGATTGATTAATCTTATTTCTTCAGTCTTATAAATTAAATCAGTGCATGGTTATACTTCAAGATCAAAGTCTAGAATTAATAACCTGAAATTTACGAGGGGAAATAAATGAAAGAATATTATGTTTAATTATCCAAATACATGTGGAGGGAATGTAATTGGTACGATACTCACCAGTTGCAAAACAGAAGACACAAAGAGAGAGAATAATAAGAACCTTCATGGTGTTCCTATCGACAGAGCCAAAGACATTCAAGTGAGGAGTGGTACGCGAACTTTCCGTCCACGTTGACGACAATTGTTGTCCTCCAGTACGGCGCATGTTCACGATCGCTAGTCCATTAGGATATAAACCCTGCTACCAATTGTGTCACAAGCGTGTATGGTTGGTAGGTTATGACAAAATTTGCCGAACTGATTTGCTCATTTTCGAATTTATGTACCCAAATATATTCAAATTAATAATCACGTATAATCAGTCAGGACTGAAATGATAACCGACTTTCTGACGTATGCTATAGCAACAAACAGCCCCCCTCCCCTCTAATATTGCTGGCGAGCAGATTTCATACCCCAGCCTCCTTACTAGAGAGGACCTAATGAATATGTTTTTAGTTTCGAAATATGTCCATTTAACCCTATCCCCCAACCAAACTTTCTCCCCTATCTCCGGAACGACAAAAAAAAAAAAATAAAAAAATGAAAGCTTACCCTCCACGACAATCCAAGATGTCATATTGTGGTCATTTTGAGAGTAGAAGATCACGAGTAAATTCAAGAAGGCGGCCATGTAGGGGTAACAGAAAATTTATGTTTTCGTCCCTTTTCTTCAAAATTCTTGCTTTTCTTCTGAGAAAATTAGACACAATCTATTTTACTTCTCACGAGACTATTATTCACTAATGTATCATGTAGTTTTTGCAAAGAAAACACATATATGAAATTAAAAAACAAAAAAAAATCGACCGAAAAATCGATGAAAAATGCCTGTTTTGAAGCTGACTTCTTGGAAAATTGGACAAAATCTATTTCCTTTCTCATGAGATTATTATTTACTAATTTATCATGCAGTTTTTGCAAAGAAAACACATAAATAAAAAATTCGGAAAATCCGACCGAAAAATCGACGCCAAAAAGGCCTGTTTTGAAGCTGACGTCACTGTGACGTCAACAAAGCGTCCATCTTGAATTGTTTTTTACATTTGCTGATTAAGCTTGACTCAAGAGTTTCGATCACCTAACTCAAGGGGTAAGAAATATATTTAGAAGTTGGAACTACCTCGCAGACTCGGGCACTGTGAGGGGTTGTTTGGGTGATAAACGCAAACAAGATCTGGTCTGAGATCAACGGCAGCGAATTCCACCACTGGTAATCTTATCACTGCCGGGTAGTTTTTTGAGAGTCTACAGTAATCTGATTCGTGATTGATTGACATTTGAAGGGGATAACCATACCGTACTCCAACTAAGGCAACTGTTTGCCAGACGAGGGCGTCCAATAATATGAAGAATGTCTTTAATAATTAAGGTTCCTAATTTCGCTAGACTAGTTTACTTGGTAAATCCACCATGTTCAGAACGGACTGCCAGAATCAGGGGAGCTAATCCTTTTATATATACCACAGACTATGTTTTTTACCTGCGGCACGCAGGTCTACGGGAGGCTCGCGTTGTTGTTGTTGTTCTTGTTCTTGTTCTTCTTCTTGTGACTTTTTGAAATGCGCATGCGCTAAGAGAGTGTGATCTCTGCCATACTTTACTTTTCAACCTCCGATCTCACAGGACAACACTGTCTTCAGGCGCGTTTGAATTAATTTGCAACTATATTCGGTGGAATGAATTATTGCTTCGTTAATTTCCGGATTGGATTTATTATACATGAGAATAGTGTAAATAACATCAAAGGACCTACGAAGTAGAGTAGGCATTAGGACTCTGACACACACTGAACTCTTGGACCCCCAGTTGAAATCCTGCCAATATTAAGATGGGCACGGCCCAAGTTAGAATCACCAGTGATTTTAATCAAAAATCACCAGAAATTTTCATCAAAAGTAGGTCAGCTCGAAACATGCTGGCAACAGTCCCCTAATGCACCTTCATGCCCAGTGTGAATAACGTCACAGGACATAAGAAGTAGGGTAGGCATTAGAACTCCGACGCACGCTGAACTCTTGGACCCCAGTTGAAATCCTGCCTATATTAAGATGGGCACGGCTCAAGTTAGATTCACCAGTGATTTTAATCAAAAATCACCAGAAATTTTCATCAAGTAGGTCAGCTCGAAACATGCTGGTAACAGTCCCCTAATGCACCTTCATGCCAAAAATCAAGGTTCTAATATCAACGGTAACACTCAGATATAACATATCTCTCAGATATAACATATATATAAATATTAATATTCATGTCACTGTTCCATTGTTTCTCTTGTTGTATTCCTCTTAAAATTTTGTACTCTGCCTTTGACCGGTGTTTGTACAATAAAATCTTGAATCTTGAATGCTTATTTTGCCGACGAAAGGATTCAGATGGACTCACTCATTACCGGACAATTTCAAATGGTAGCCAACTTCGAAGGGACAGAAATGACTATGTAGTGTTTAATGAGTTAGACACCCCTGTGCGCGAACAATACCTCACAGTCGTGCAGTTATATTGTGCACTTTCGGTTACAAGCATGACATTTGGCAAATAGCTATTTTGAATGATTCTCTCTCGGAACACAGCCTCTCTATCCTCATTCTCGCAAGCCAGGGCCTTGATTCGCTGGTATTGATGTTCCCGTCCTCTTCCGCACTCAGAGTCCCTTTAGAATAGCATTAATCACTTCCGTAAATTCAATACGTATGTGTATCAGCAGACAATGCGCAGAAACATATTGCATTTGACATCATTCTCTCAAGTCGGAGCCCATTTCTGCTAGAATTGACTGGTTCTATACAAAATTTACGTTACTTTGTCAATCAGTTTTACGAATGGATTACGTCATATATAGCAGATACTGGCCATAAAAACGATCTAATTGACCTCGTGGCCAAAAGCTAGGGCCTTTGTTTTCCTGGAGGGGTTTTTGAGTTTGATTTTGATACTTAGATACCTTTCGCATTGACTTTTAACTTGGCAGTCATTTTCGCGAATGCAACAATTTTATGTATCAAAAGATAATAACGAGAATTCGACATCATTCTCTTACACACATACCTTGTTTAGTGAATAGCCCCGAAACTTCGCACTTGAATCACCTTCGGAATGACTTAGTGACAAACATATTCGCGAATTGAGTATAGGAAGATATCCATAGACACTGACTAGAAATGTTTCTTGTTTGCAGAATTTGATTTTAAAGAAAAGAAATTAATAAAAGTAGCAACCTTCGAAAAAGCTTGACCGAACATGTCAGATGAGATGATATTTCCTAAGAATGAAATAGTTAATCATTTATATAGAAGAAGCAAACCATGTCTTGGTATTGACTTGCTGCGTGGAAAAGAGTGGCAAGGAATTTAGTTCGCAGATGATAACGAACGTAAAAGCAGAAACCTAATTAATTATTTTAATCGAATATCAAGAATGTAACAGGCCTCAATTTGAATAGTGAAAAAGTGTCATTATGCCTCTTGGACAGTTCGATAAAGCCTTAAATCCCATTCCGTAGTTTCACAGAACGAAGTGATAGACCTGATACTAAATTTATTGAAAAATAACTTTGAAGGAATCTAAATTTTCATTTTGATCGGCAAATTAAGCGAGAAGGGAGACTGAAGAGCGCAGATTTTCGCGCTATGACTAAATCCTCAAAATTTGTTTGGATTTCCAAATATTTGAAAGCCTTTTTGATTTGCAAAAAGTAACGACTGAACCGAATGTTTTGAAACTTGGCATACACGATACTTGTACCAAAACATTGCCAAAGCGATCATGGTGAGTTGGTCTGTCAATTCAGTATAGACGACACGGCCGAGTCAAAATCGTCGGATTTTGAATGGGGAAAGTGAATATATATATATGATATCAGAACTATTACGCAATCCCTACCATTGTGGGTTACAAGTTGAAAATTACTTCGCTTGGCATAAAAACACTGGCAGATGGCGTTTTTTTCTACAATTACCACTACCTCCGCTGGTATGTCTTTCACTGTATTATTGCCACTGCCGCAGGTTTTGACTACAATGTAGTCATTTTTCACTTGTTTTTCAACAACTCATCATTCAATAAAAATAAAGTTCGCGTCTAACATCAAATATATAACAGCATTCTGTACGTATTTCATAAATGTACTAAACCAGACTACTGGACTGTAGAAGAGTCTACGCGATGGACAGCAGGGATTCTTCTCTGCGTTGGAGAATGAGATAATGTCACCGCAAATGTCAACAGTGAGATTACGGATTAATGCCCATATTTAGTTCGACATGTAGGCCATTCTCACAGATGCATGTACACCAAGACGTCTACCACGTGGCGTGAAGGTTCCAGTTAGATTTCATGGGAGGGACAAAGGTCGGCGAAATAGCAGCTCAACATGCCTGTATAGCGCCAATTAATTGTATAGTATCAAAAGTAGTCCAGGAGGTTACACCTCCTAACAAATATTTAACTCAAGTAAAAGGAGGAGTTAGTCCCACACAAAGTTTGAGTGAATTTCACTCAACTTGAGTAACTTCAACTGATTGATTAATACAAGAGCATTAACTCAAATTTGAGTGGGTTCATTTTCCACTCACACCGTGGTGAATTTCACTTAAGTTTTCCATCGTGAGTCAATTAAAAACAATACTTCAAAGAGTGGGGCAAGTGTTTAGGGGTTTAATGCCGCTTTCAACAATTCTTCGATTATATTAAGACGGGGCGGGGAGGGGTGGGGATGGCGGTGCCTACTTGTGAAAGAGTAGTACTGATACGTGCCATTTTATAGTGCTGTTTTATTGAAGTATCATGCCGTACACAGATATGAGTCACATTATACTGACACCGAGAGAACCAGTGCTTGTTCCATCCTCTTAATGCTGAGCGTCGGCGAGAAAGCAAAAAGTTCCATATATTTTTTCCAAGTCTTTGGTGAGTCTCTATTGGGAACAACTGTCAACTGACGAATTAACTGTTAGATGTGATACATTTCCCGGGTCAAATCAAATCCCGACAGAAGATTTGCCTGGGCCTCTTTACTCAGGTAGATGAGTACAGTGGACGGTTACTGCCTGTTCCCGGATCGGTTTCACATTTGTATGTCGTTAGCCGATGCACATGCCGATATCCGAACAACTTGAACTATGTTATGACAGTTTGTCCCGACGATTTCAAAGCTTTTTTCTCTCCAGCTCGCTGTTAATAGCTCGCACACCGATTTAATTTGTCAGTTTCAGTAAACCTGCCACTGGGAAATTTCCTCTGGGGCGCTCCTGACAGGAACTCTTGATCGACTGAAGATACGTTCTCGGAAGAGGGGGTAAAGAGTTCGAAATAGGATATGAAGCGCATTTAAAACCGTAAAAATGGCGGCCCCCATGTAAAATACCCCCCTCCTCACCCCATGTCATGACGAACAACAGTCAATTCTTGTGCCAGTCACCTGACCGGATGTGGTCTAAAACCAGCACATGCACAGAATACCGCATAACAAGATGCGCAGGGCCAAAGATCACTTACGCACACGTGACAGGAACAGGAAATACCGCTTATTCTCCATGACATGGTGTCCGCCAATTTTCCATGGTGGACGTCGAATTTAAGGTTTTAAATGCGCTTTGAACATGCCAGGACAAGCCGACCGCACATATAGCAGCACACGTTAGCATGACATCGCAGGTCCATTTTGAGATGTCCAGACTTTTCGCCTGAATATGTGGTCCGTTCCGGTCAACTGACCTTTGACCTTAAAGGTAAACCTTACAATGCATAAGCTCCAGTACTCTTTATTATGACATGGCTACGCTTTATAGACTCTTTAGTATTATAATATGACATAGCCCTTATTATGGTAAAATTCCCATTGCAGAATGTGAACATCAGAGATGACGGTCCGTCTGTTCTTCGTTTCCGAGCATTAGTAAAGCCCAATTCTTTAGCATGACGTCGGTATAACACAGACACTAGCGTCCGTAATAGCCAAATAACCCGGATGATGACGATTGTGGCGTTGTCTACAAATGAAAGAGTGCATGAAAAATCTGTTTATGTCGCCAAAAATCTGAAAAAAAGCCGGACAATTTCTTGTCGAGTAAACTAGAGCGTGGGTATTTGTTCGCTCTGTCTCACGCCGTATCGTACAATGGTCATGATGGTAGGGATCTCGGGATCGTGGGTTGATTTTCGCTGGAAAGCCATGATGCGCATACGCACTAGGCAGGAATGCCTAGGATGGTCATTTTGGCATCTAAATAGACCATCCATGACCCAAGTGGGCCGTGTAGGGTGTCATATTCAAGTTATCATGGTGAAGAGTCAGACGGGGGTGTTTTTTTAAATTTAATCTGCGAAGCGCATTCGTGGAATACTGGAAAAAGTGTGTTTGGCTGGGCATTTCATGGTCCAGGTGGAAAGTTCCAATGGTTTGGAAGTGCCATTTTTGTGCGCATGCACAGTAAGGTAGTAATAGAAAAATGGCGTATGGATGAGGTCTAGGTGGACAATCCGTGGTTCCAATGGGCCTCATAATTTGGGGTTCACATTGAAGCGCACATGGGGCAGAGTTAAGCTGGAATGTTTTTGATTTTGGAAGAGCAGTCAATCTGGAACTCACGTCATTCTGCGCATGTGCCATTGGAAAAGAGTAGAAAAAGGGCAGTTCAGGTGGCCCAAGTTCGAATATATTGAACAATCAGGTCACCAAGTTTTTCAATCTTTCAAACGCGCAATCCAGCTTTCTCAGTGGTCGCTCACTCTATGGCCATCAGTGAGGTTCGATAAGTATAAGCATCAGACCCGACGCCGAAAGGACAGCCGTCGTTGACAGTATCAAAAAACTGGTGAATTCCTGTATCAGTGCGACCGGTTTCACATGACGAGACAAAGTCTATGACCACATCGCCGTTTAACCAAGGGAATCTCCTCTATCCCCGTTAATTTCCGAAATCTACATGATTGACCCAGAACAAACCACCCTTATCACGGTCCCTATAATTCCTGTGTTGGCACCGAAAATTCAATGATACATTTGCCATCCTTCAAGACAATGATTACCCGACCACTATCCTTGGCCACCCTTCATGACCAACATTCTAGAATGAAGTTCACTTGGAAAACAAAAATCGACAGAAAACTCCCATTAATCGATGTCCTAATCCACCGAAAAATCTAAATCCTCAATACTAACTTACTGAAGGTAACCCATACCAGCCTAAATCTCTATTACTGATCAAACTATCCGGGTTAATTTTAGGCTGGTATCGTAACCACTATACCCAGAATAAACAAAAGTTTCTTAAGCTTCCAATGCACAATCCAGTTTTCATAGTGGTTGGAGTCATTGTTTTTCAATCGGTGAAGGGGAGTTGCACAGAAGCAACCATCAGATCAAGTATTTTGCAGACCAGCGTTCGTGAATGAAGAATTTCGGCATCCATACGGAGAAGAACTAGGTGACTCAACCAATTTAGCCAGTGCTGTACTGAAATAGGTAAATTGGAGGAGAAGACATGAGTGTCACATGATGGACAATATTTATCAAGTTTCTTTGACGCACGAAAAAAATGCGCCTTTGACAATATGGCACATTCCAAACTTAGCTTGCGAATGTCAATCATTACAATGAGTTTGTTGATCTAAGATTTGCATTTGAAAAATCAAACGTGCGTGTGTTATTTTAGGTTTTAGTTAACAATCTAGTTTATGTAATATAACATGGCTTTCAATTCTACAATCTAATTTAAATCTTTTGATTTAATTCAAATTTAAAACATTTTAATTCAAATTTATTTGATATTCATTGCTGTGATTGTAAATAATATGCATTGAATAATTTACTCTAAATTTGGTCGTTTACATTTACAATAAATAGTTGAACTAAGTTGAAACAAACTGAAGTCGAGTTTAGTAATTGAATTATGGAAGGTAAACTGATATCCAGATACAGATATATTATATAATAAGGACAACAGATTTTCACCAGCTTTCAAGTGGACAATCCAGTTTTCCCAGTTGTGAGGCTCACTGTATGGTCGTCGGTCAATGGAGCTCAAGGTACGGTATTGACAGGCCAGTCCATAAAGAACTTCTCTGTCAATTCGACTGGTAGGTGACACACCCAATCTTCCCCGGGAGGTACTAAAATTGAGAAATGGGAGAGAAACTTGTGAGTTGCTTATGGGTAAAATCATGTGTCGCACGAAAAAGCTTCCGTGAGAAAAGATTGCACATTCCAAAACTTAGCATGCGAAAGTCAATCAGTTCAATCGGCTTGTTGAGCTTAAGACTCACATTACACACCGCATAGATCCTGGCCTGTTCCTTTAGTAATAGTTTGATGTGTCGTGTGGTTAGGACCAAACTGCTTTGATGTCACGATGAAATCAACATCGGAAGTCAAAGCAAATACCACAGGCGTGGAATACCGACATGCTAATTCAAAACAAGCGCGGTGATGAAATGTACGAGATTGTATAATAGAGGCATCGACTCAGAACTTAGTCGAATCACCAAGTGTCCAGGTAAACACTCTGCCAGGATTTAGGATTTGCCTTGATTTGTGAAGATGTAGGGTCATTTGTAGGAGAGGAAAATATTCATATACCTGAGTACGATGCCGTTTCCCACATTTAAATACACCGAACGGTTGCAGAATTATTGTAATTTTGTCCAAGTCCAAATCTGATATTCAGGAATTTCAGACAAATGATGCTTGGTGATGTCACCAATATCAGCCAAGTTAATGAGTGAATTTTTTGCTGGAATAGTCTCGAATCCAATTTCTTCTAAACTTATAATATTGATAATTTATTGCATTATACAAGCTACAATAGTTTGTTCTTGGAGTAATGCCAATAATTTTCAGAAAAAAAAACATATAGTAACCGGTAACTCGGGGTTTTATTTGGGGAATTTGACTGGTTATGAAATCTTAATTACTGAATATGCAGTAAAAGGGGTCTATTGAAAAGAGCCCTGTAACTGTTTAAATTCCAGAAATTAAACGCTTACTTGGTTATGGTAACCATATTTCTAAAAATGTTGGTTACCAAGTCACAGATATCAAAACAGCCTGTAAAACACGATCTGGCCTGGGATTTTTGGGACCTGTCCAGGCCTGAGGAGGGCGATTTCGGACCCTCTAATTATTTTTCTTATCCATTCAGCTAGGGAGCTAAAATATACCACACTATACCCTTGGGTCAAGCTCTACCAGTGAATGTAAAAAAAAAAAAAAGATGGCCGCTTTGATGACGTCACAGTGACGACACGTCATTATAAGAAACCCGGGTATTGATCAGATTTTTCAAATTTTTCATTTATGCAACTTTTCCGGAAAAACTACGTGATAAATTAGTAAATAATAATGTGGTGTGAAGTGGTCCATGCACTTTCCACCGCTGAAAAGCAGAAATTGTAAAGAAAAAGGACGATAACATAATTTTTCTAGCATCCCAGGTGGCCGCCATCTTGAATTTACTCATGATTCTCAAGTCTACTCGGGGAGTAATGAAAATAGGCTCAAAATGACCCCAGTATGATAAACTATAAAGTCACGGAGTGTCAGCTCTCAATTTTGACGTCATCTTGTCGGAAGCCATTTTTCGTCTTTTTTTTGGACCGATCCTCCTAATATATTATGTTTCGAAATTTCCTCGTAAAAACAAATTAATATGATAGAGAATAATTTGTATTGGCCAAAAAAAAAAAAAAAAAAATTACATAAAACAAAATGTTATGCCATTTTAGGCCAGACAAATGTACCGAAAACGCGACTTTCTCAGCACATCTTGTTGCCGCCATTTTGAATTGTCCATTGTTCAGCTCTCTTGTTCTCTTCGTTCTGGAGTAACGGTGAAAAGTTTGGGACCCCCCCCCCCCCCGCTTCTCCCCACCCCAGGATAGATAGAATTAAAAGGTGTTAATGATACTTACACAATTGGAGCGATATGCAAAAAGTGGGAAAATGTGACGACGTCTGGTGACTAAAAAACAACCATACTCTACAGGAAAGTATCCCTCGGACCTAACATTCAGACCCGAGAATGTGAAGCTGTTCATGTGGAGACTATGAAATATCCACACGGCCCCTAGCACCGGCTTAAGCGGAATTGGATACGCTAGCTCGGGAGCCGTGATGACAGATCAGCTCAAACAACTCATCTGATATTAATGAATGAGCATCGTGGAAGTCTGATGTAGTAAACGCCTCAACATGGGGTAAACCTGGTAAATACAAGGATACCCAGGAAAACTAACCTGTAATGTCCGACGTCGGGACCCACAATCCACGGCCCAGATGAGAATCATCCTCGCCGAATTCCCAGCTCATCGTATTGATGGGTGTGTAATGAGAAAAAGTAGATCAGCCTGGCAGAGAAAGGCCAAAC